>JARHVA010007552.1:107500-425000 GCA_037957365.1 Torreya grandis | reverse complement strand
CCATTGTGTAAATTGTCCACAACAAAAATCCTAAAAGAATTGTGAAGTTTCAGAAAAAGTGCAAGGTCTTATTTTATTTTGGGCAAAATGTTTGTACAAAAAGTCTGAAGATCTATTTTTTTGGACATTTTGCCTATGGAAAAAGTATAAAATAATTTCATTATATCAAGAAAAGGTAAAGTCTTTGTCTATTTTAGACTTTTGGTCTAGGATTAAAAGTTTGAAGGGTAATTTCCCTTTGGGCATTTTTTCTACACAAAAAGCATGACAAAAGTCTTTTATTTCAGTGAAAGTATCAAGTTCAAATCTTTTGAAAAAAATGTAAAGTCTAATTTATTTGGGGAAATTTTATGGACAAAATGTCTAGAATAATTATCTTGACAAAGACAAAAATGTTGAAGACTCAATTTATTTGGCAAAAGTGTAAGCTCAATTTCTTCAGAGAAAATGCAAAGGATAATTTCTCCAAGGAAATTGTTTTGAATATTTTATTTAAAATAATTATCCCAACAAAATATTCATAAAAAGAAAAGTATAAAAGAGCTCATATGCTTTAGATAATTTTTTCTAGATAAAATATCTGAAACAATTGTCTTGACTAAATTGTCACAAAATAAATGTCTCAAAGAAAAGCCTAAACTAGAAGTGTCAAGAAAAAAGGGGGCCAAAAGTAGAAGTGCTGAGAACATAAATCCCATAAAAATTTCCCTAAAATAGGAATGTTGAATATAAAAGGCTATATAAATTTTTTTTGAAGACCACAGGACTAATGAAATTAAAAATGTCAAAGACAAAAGGCCTAGTGACCAAAAGTTTTGATTAACTTTTCTTTGATTGCATAAATGTTGAACTCATGGGGCCTGATTAAAATTCAAATAGTTTTCATTGATTGATGATACATGAAAAAGAATACATATCCTGATCGATGGTGCATAGAAGGCTAATTTTTCAAGCAAATCCCCAAGATGATTGAGACAATGACAAGTGTCACCATCATAGAAACCCTATCAAAAATTTGATGGAGTGTAAAGCAAATGGCTAGGGCCTATAGATACAGATTGATGGTTCATAATTGATCCATGAAAATGAGATAAATTATGTAATACGATGTTGGAATTTTCAATGAAGTTATCAACAAGCATAAAGAAGATAAGTGGCATAGCTATGTGCCACTAATTAAAGCCCAAGACTCTTTAAAAAATAAATGGTGTTCTTTTACTCAAGCAAGGATAATCTAGTAGTACATAATGAGAGTGGTCTTTAAAATAAATCCCAAATTGAATGCAAGACCACCACATGTTAGAAACACACTAGCCTAGGCATAATTGATAGAGTAAGGTACAAAAGACCTATGAGGATGATAAGTGGCATGACCTTGGGACCAAAGATAGCTAGTAGATAATAGCACTTGGTTTTTTGGATCAAGATAAACAATCTACATTGATCCATGCACACAGATCCAATGGTGCAAACTAAGATGGAATTTTCAAAGGGTCTAGGTAGAATGTAGTAGTAACATGTGTCACGACCGCAATGAGATAGACATAGATTTATGGTCCATGTTTACTCAGACAAGTATATCTGATGATGAAAGATGATCATGGATATTTAAATGAAGTTCAACTATAAATGGAGATAAGTACTATTGAGTTCAGTGTAAATCAAAGATATTGGTGAGCTAAGTGACATGGTGATGCCACATAGTCATGCATAACATGTTCAATCACCCTATGAAACATGGTTAGTAAAGGCTTCCACCACTGACAACATCTTGGTAATTTACAAATGGAAAATTTATGAGAGGGACCAAGATTTACCCAACTAAATCAAAAATTGAAACTACTACATTTTTTCATTAAAAAGTATGAAGGAATCCCTAAAAGGCTAGATGTGCAAAAGAAAAAATTCAAAAATGCAAAATGTAAAAAACTAGTTGGGGACAAAAGTAAAAAGCTGAAAGTGACCTCAATTGTTCGCATTGTTTCATTTATTATGCTTTTCCAAGTTCCCCATGAGCAATAAATTGTAGTCTTGCAAATCCAAAGTGGGACACTCTAGAGAAGATTATTCAGAGGGCCATAGATCCAAAATATTCCCAAGAAATAATGGTAGAATTAGGTGGTTTCATGGCATGAATGAGAGGGATGGAATCTATCCAAAAGTTTTCAACTATGTAGGTAAATGGTTGAGAGAATCCCTAGATATTTACACATAATGACAAACTTTGTTCGGCCCTATACCATGAATATTCTCCTTCCATCTTGTGTGAAAGGCATATTCCACCATGAAATCAAAAGTTTATTGCAAATGTTCATCATTTTTTGTAGAGGAAGTTAGAACATTGATTTTTCTTGAAAATGGATGACTATTTTAGGCATGGTAAGGGAATATTTTTCCATTTGGAAGTATCTTAGTAGAATTGAAAGTTTGTTTTGTAATTTTTCAAGTTGTGATCCAGAGTTATAGTTATAAAAATGTATAAATAGGGGTTTCTCCTCTATTCAAGGGGTTGGTTGGCTATTGTGTTGGTTGTTGTAGGTCATTATTTTAGGCACCTATTTTATCTAAGTCTAAGTTCTATAAAAGAAATTTAGATCAGTTGTTGTGTGTAGATATTTTCTCCCTTGCTAAGGTGGTTGAAACTTTACAACCATTAGCAATACTTGAGAGCATGTTTATGTCCCCTTTTCAAAAGAGCAATCTCACCATGCTTATCCCCATGCCATTATTTTGAAATACTGATGTGTGTAATATTAGTTTTCGAGTTAATGAAAAAGCTTTTGGTTATTTTCTATTTCCTATTGATGAAGTGTAGCAACCTATTTTTTAAATATTATTGATTGGATATATTATTCTATGCCCATTATTTGTTATCATTTTGGGTTTTGATATAGATTATAAATCCCTTTCTACATTATTTTAGAATTTGTTGCTGAATAACTTGTTAGGGTACCTAGGTTTATGGATTCAATAGGGAAAGACATTTGAAAGATTAGTTTTAGTGTATGTTCTAGTCTCTCAAGGATCATATTATATTTACCTTTATCTTGAATATGAATTTTTTTTGCATCTTTTCTAAAAAATATAATCATGAAATACTACCAGATACCCTATTGTTCCGAAGCCACCAGCACACCACCCTCCATTTTATAATTTTCTAACTTTTCCTACCCTATCCTACCTTGAAAATAATACACCCATTGCATAATAAAAGTGTGATTAACCTTACAAACACATAATATCTCACATATTTAAAATGTGTTTATAGTTTGTACTTTAAATCCTAGCATTGTAGTTTTTTATTCAGCCCCTTTATTGTTGAATATTCTTTATAATGAAGATTGTAGTCATAATTTCATATATATTTAATATATTTTTAATGGCTTAGAGCATTTGTGCATTTCCTATGACAACCCTTCCAGGTGAAGTGAGTAAACTTGGTTATGCCCTAGTCATATCTATTTCTTATGCCAAAAATCCCCATGGAGGTTAAATTGCAAAATATCTCCATGTGAGAAAGCTACCCCATAGGTCTTATCACCTTGGTTAAAGAAAATCCAAAAGTATTAAGGAAATGAATATACCCATAGTAGGTGCCTCTTAGTCATTTTATATATTTGATCTAATCTTGATGCAAAACCCTTCCCTAGCTACAATGACATTCTAGTGTATTTTTCATATTTCTTTGCCATTTTATTCAAGTTTACAAGATCAAGTGTGAGAGGTGTAAAACTAATAACCAACACCTAATTGGCACCATTACTAGGGACTAAATTAAAATCCAGGTCACTTGTGTTGTTGAGGACTCTTGTAGAAAGCTAGAGCAATTGTGAGTATTTCAAGTTTTTATGTTCTCTACCTATATTTGCATTGATTTGATTATCTCTAGTGTGTCAACATTTCTATCACTCAACTAACACCATTAATAGGGACTAAATTTAAGTCCATGTCACTTGAGTTATCGAAGACTCTTCTAGAGAGCTAGAGATGTTATGATTATTTCAAGTTTTTAAGTTATCTACCTATATTTATGTTGATATGATTATCTATAGAAATTCAACATCACCAACACTCAATTAGTACCATTACCAGGGGTTAAATTTAAGTCTAGGTCACTTGTGTTGCTAGGGACTCTTGCATAGAGCTATATCTATTATGAGTATTTCAAGTTTTCAAGTTATCTGCTTATATTTGCATTAAATTGATTATCTTTAGTACATCAATGTTACAAACACTCAACTAACACCATTCCTAGGGATAATTCTTGTCACCCATGTTGCTAATGACTCTTATAGAGAGCTATTTTAAGTATTTAATGTTGTGAATTTATTTGTTATTGCACTACTTTGACTATTTTGGCCATCAATGTTGCAATACTCCACTAGGGACATGTCAGGAGGTTTTAAGGATTGACAAATTGACTTTTTCTACATTTATTGCAAATGTATATTAAGATTGCATGTTGGAAGGTGTTTTTCCCTTTTGAACATTGTTTTGAAGATATAAATGTCTTTGTATTTTATTTCATCATTAAATTTTGTAAAAAATGTTATCAACATGTATCGCTGTCAATTTTTTAACTATTATATTCTAGGATTATGATCCTATTAGTGACTCCAATTTTTATTTTCTAGTTTTAAGGAAGATTAATGTCTATTATAAATATTTTTATAACTTTCAACTTTGATTATTTTATTGTTTACAAAGATGGAAGGACTAAGATCATCTTTCAAAACTGACTTGTCAACAAAACTCATCTCTCTATTAAGTATTCCTTAAAGAAAAGGGAGACAAGTTTGGAAGCATGTTGAAGGGTAGAGTTTAGCTAATAAAGGCCATCAAGATTTTGATAATATTTAACTATTTGTTGACCCTCCTATTATTGGGGACTATCATAGCTCTCCTAGAAACTCTAAAACCTATAGTCGTGTGTATTTCCCAACTCCTTCTCAATCAGTTATATCCCCTCCCATGTTTGACCCACCAAGTTCACCTCATTCACCCCCTCATATCCCTTTTCCATTTGTTTTTGAGCCTTCTATTGAACCAATTTTGAGGCATAGGGATTAATATAAGAATGAGCATCCTACATTCTATATTCTTATATTTAGGCCTATCAATTTTGATGAAATGGAAGACTATCCTAATGAAGTCCCCAAAAAAATAAGGAAATTCCTTCCAAAATTCCAAGGGAAAAATGTAGTGAGTGGTGATCAACACTTGAAGACTTAAAAATATCATTGAATATTATGATGTTGAGTATGAGGATGTGTGCATCAAGATATTTATGCACATGGTGGAGGAAGATGATTTTGAATGGTTCAATTCCCTTCTTGCTAGATGCATTAATTCATGGGAAGAGATGCATAATGTTTTTAGAATTTAGTATGGCACTAAGATTGATCCAAGGTTTTTCCTAGCTGAATTTGAAAATATCAATAAGAATCCTAATGAGTGTGTGTAGGAATTTAATATGAGGTTCAAGAAAACTATGATGTAGCCACCTAAAAACATTTGGCCCAGTGATATAATGTGCTTGATAAAGTATTGTGATGCCTTTGATAAGAAGGTGGCATAATAATTGAGGGATAAGGATCCCATTAACTTGAGGTTGGCATTTAATATGGACATCCAAATTGAGAATAACATAAAGTATATGGCAAAGCCCATAAACAAGTGGGTGGATGTGAATCTAGTCAATCCTAAAAAGGCATAATCCACAAAGACAATGAACCTTGAGGAGACTATTAAAACTTTGGCCTCTATTGTCAAATAAATGTCATACAAGTTAGTTACAACTAAAAAGGGGATCCCTCTTGTGTCTATTTTTAAACAGAGGGATCCTAATCTGAATCAAGCACAAGGAAGACTTGTTTTCCACCATAAAGATAATGATATAGGGAAGAGGCCTGCATGTGAAGAAAGAAGAGGAAAAAACTATAATAGAAAGGATAGAAAAGAGGTGCCTGATCCTTTAAATTACAAGGTAAATAATATAGATTGCGATTTATCTATTGATTAGTGTGACAAGTGCTTCCTTTTGCAACCTCCATGTGATACTACTGAATAAATTGATGAAGATTTAGATGAACCTATACTGTTGAAAAAATTGATGAAGATTCAGATGAACCTAAATATGCATCATCTAAATATGAGATTTTTATGTTCAATTGTCAAAGTCCCCAAAGCATAATGTTTACCTCTAGGGAAATGTTGAATGATACTACAGATGATTAGTTTTAGAGTGTGGTCAAAATGGAGAGTGTCCTAACTTTTTACCTTTCTTATGATGTTAATATGGCACAAGAATATGGATTACCCACCCATGATTTTAATCTCTTACACTCTATTATGATTAAAAAATATCATGGGGGAATTCCATCAGTTGAGGATAGTAGCTATTAATTAATACAATACCTAACCAAAAGAAGGAATATTACTTGATAAGTAGGAAACTAGGTGTTGATGCTCAAGACACTGCCCCTATAAATCCAAAGGTAGGGAATGCAAGGAAGGAAGCAAAAAAAGCTATAGCAGTCCTAAAATCTTCCAAAATAACACCCATGTCCCAAACTGCTAAGCCTAGAGGTGCTTCTGCTAAGAGCAACATAATGCCCATATTTTCTAGTATCCCTAAGGGTTATACTGAGTTTAAACAAAATCCAAGATATTTTTAAAGATTCAAATCCACCACAACCAACTTCACTTCAGACCTTGAGTGATTGTATTCTAGTTGAACGTGTTTTTTTTACCCTTCCACCAAATACACCTCTTCCTCAGTATAACATGTGTGATATGGCCCAAGTGTTGAGTAAAATAAAAATCATCATGCCACTTATTGAATTATTAAAAATACCTTAACATAGGAAGAGGTCCTTTGAATATGTAAAAATTGGTGAAAAATTATCTTTAAATGAAATTGAGTTACCTCGCACACCCCCAAAAGGGGATGAGGAATCAGAAGAGGTTGTTGAATTTGATCTAAAGGTCTATTTGGGGACTACATTGGTGGAGATTCAAATGAATGTGGATCCATTTTATACAACCTTATTGATTGATGGCTTGATTATCCACAACTATATGTTTAACTCTAGAGCTTCTTAAAATGTGATGCCCCTAGGTGTCCTAAACAAGCTTGAAGTGAAGGTTACATTATCCTTTGGTAAATTTTATGCCTTAGACTCACAAGAGGTACCAGTTGTGGGACAAGTCAAGGGATTAGTTATATAGTTGGAAATTCATCATGATAAGTATCTAAATATGGACATGGTAGTTATAGACTACCTACCTAAATGGGGGATGCTGATGTCACAAAAATAGGTTGCTAGTATGGGTAAAAGTGTGTAGATGGACCTTTCCTATGCCACCATTTTGTTAGAGGGTAAGATAGTCATAATTTATAGATCCCCAAATATGTTACATATGATTGAAGATCTAAAACATGCTCTTAATGATGTGTTGTACATAGTTATTGATTTGGAAAAATTTGTTGGGAATGTTAATGCTAGTGAACAACCTATTGTTCTTGAACCTGATATAGAAGGTGTTGTTTGAAATATGTGTTTTGAGGGGGCTTGCTCTAATCTTGGAAATGGATCTAGGGTTGTCTTTTATGCCCCAAATGGTAAATGTTTTATGTTTTACTTTTATCTTTCTTTTGAGTGTACAAATAATACTGCTAAATATGAGGAACTCTTGTTTGGTTTACAGATTTCCCATGAATATGGAATTAAAAGTTTGATTATCAAGGGTGATTCTAAGTTGGTGGTTAAGCAGATCCATAATGCTTATGCCACCAAGAATAAAAGATTAAAATAATATTGGAATGCTTTTTGGGATTTGATTGAATTTTTTTATGCATTCAACATTTGTTATCATGATAGAAGTTTTAATGAAGAAGCCGATAAACTTGTAGGGTTAAGCACTCAGTTTGATATTGAAAATACAAGCCCTCATTATCAGTATCAAGTAGAGGTACTTGTCAGGCCTTTAATCCTAGATAGTGTTCATCATTGGTAGGTTTTTGATGATGATGATTAGATCATAAACCTAAAATATATGGTTCAAGTTTGTGATGGGAAAGAAACCCTATTTGGGAAGGACATTATTCAGTTAAATATAAACACTATCCTAAGAGGATTGATAAGTTTGGAAACATATTTTGATGGAGATGATAGAATCAAGTTGAGATATTCATTTCAAAATACATGATTGAGTACAATTTGGGTTCTTATGAGAATCCAAGGAAGGTTTGGCTAGGTACTCACCTAAGTGTAGCTAAGAAACAAGCTTACATGTAGCTATTAAGGAGATATTAGGATTATCTAGTATGATCTTATTCTGAGCTAAAAACATATAGGGAGAACTTATTTCAACATGTCATCCCATTGCAACCTAACAACAAACATTTTAGGCATAAATAGAGATCTATTAACCCTATCTTAGCCACCAAGATGAGGTATGAATTAAAGAAGCTAAGAGATGGTGGAATCACTCAACCCATCAAGTACTCATCATGGGTTGAAAATTTAGTCCATATGAGAAAGAAGAATGGTGATATTCTCTTCTACATGGATTTTAGGAATTTGAATATAGCTTATTTGAAAGATAATTATCCCCTACCTAATATGGAGAACCTATTGCAAAGTGTTACTAGATTAGATATGTTGTCCACATTAGATAACTTCTTTAGGTACAACCAGGTTATGGTGAAGGAATTAGAGAGATCCAAGACCAGATGTCACTTTTACAAGGATAATTAACCGTTTTGTTATTGTGTATCAAGATGACATTACTATGTACTCCAGGACTAAAGAAGAACATTTAGAGCATCTAGAGAAAGTATTTATCAGATGTAGGGAGTTTAAAATTTCACTTAATCTAAACAAGTGTCACTTTTGAGTATAAAAGGCCAAATTACTAGGACATATCATGTCTAAGGATGGTGTCATGATTGACCCCGAGAGGGTCAAATCCATTGACAAAGTACCTATCCCACAATCTAAGAAAGGAATTCAATCTTTCTTTGGATAAATTAACTTTGTAAGGAGGTTTATGTCTAATTTTGTAGAGATTACTTTTTCTATTATTTCCATGTTGAAGAAGGACTAGACCATGAGATGGGAGGTGAAGGCTAATCAAGCATTCAATGACATCAAAGGAGTTTTGAAGACTACTCTTGTTTTGGTTATCCCTAATTACATAAAGCCATTCCAAATATTCTATTTTGCATCATATAATATTATTGTTGTTGTTATGTTGTAAAAGAATGAAGATGGTCATAATAATCCCATAGATCTATTTAGTAAATATATGAAAGGTCTTGAACTAAACTATACCATCATGTAAAATCAAGATTTTTCTCTCTTGAAAGATATCAAGATGTTTAGGCCTTATATTATGAGCTTAAATATTGTTTCCTATGTCCTGCATACCATGGTAAAGGACATCTTGACTCAAACTAAAGTATCCATCAAGAGATGCAGGTAGGTTAATATGTGACAAGATTATGGCATGGATATTCAAACCACTAAGTTAGTAAGATGGATGGATCTAGCAAAGCTTATCGCTGAGACCAATTTGAAATCTATTGAGGTAAGCATTATTGTTTTCAATTTTGATGATTCTTTGAGTCAATATAATGTATCTCTATGGTATACAGATATTGTTTACTACTTGCAAAGTCTGAGTTGTCCCCTTGACTTGAATAAGAATTAAAGGAGAACTCTTAATCTTATTTTTCAAAAATACCTCTTGACTAAGATTAGACTAGCATGGAAGAATCCAAATAGGGTTCTCCTAAGATGTGTGCTAAAAGATTAGACTGTTGACCTAATTGATGACTTATAGTGGAGTATGTGGTGGCCATTTTGCACCTAATGTTATATCTCATAAAATTTTGAGATTTGGTTATTGGTGGCTATCACTATTTAAAGATGTTTCTTAGAAAGTCATAAAATGTGAGAAATGCCAACACTTTGTTGGGAGGATGAAATATTTAGGTTCTCTTCCCTTACAACCTATGACAATTGAAGGCCCATTCAGACAATGGGGAATGGACTTCATTGGAGAAATTATTGCTTCATCAAGTGCTAGAAATAGGTGGATACTAGTTGCAATTGAATACTTCAAAAAATGGGTTGAAGTGATCCCTATAAAGAAAGTAGCACACTAAGTGGTTATGAAATTTTTGCTAAATCATATTATTTGTAGACTTGGTGTGCCTATCAAGATAGTTATTCATAATGGCATGAGCTTCAAAGATAAAACTTTAGTGGCATTATGCAAAAAGTATGAGATTGAATTGACATATACTTCCAACTATATTCCTCAAGGGAATGGGAAATCAGAATCAAGTAATAAGAACTTGTTCAAGATTATCAAACAAAAATTGGAAACAAATAAGTGGGGTGAAAATGTGAAGTTTACTTTGTGGGATGACAAGATCACACCAAAGAGAGATATAATAAAAATCCCCTTTGAGCTTATCTATAGATCTCAAGTAGTTTTGCCTATGATTTTTTAGTTTCCCACTTATTAGCTCATACAAAAACTAAAATATTATGATCAAATCAACCACTATAATATAAAGATGAACTAGATTATTGAGCTTGATGAAATTAGAAGACAAGCTCATGAAAGACACCTCAAGTTCAAAGAAAAGATGAAGAAGATATTTGATAGGAAGGTCACTCTAAGAACCTTCTAAGTAGGTGATGAGGTTTTACTTTGGGACAAAAAACATGAGGAAAAGGGTAAGCATGGAAAATTTGATGCCTTGTGGATGGGTCCCTATTCCATTGACTACCAGATTAGGGAGCATACTTTCTTCTTAAGAGATTTGGATGGTGAAATATTTGAGTTTTCAGTTAATGGAAGACATTTAAAACACTTCCTTGATTGAGTCCATAACCTATAATTGTATACTATTTTGTCCTTTGTTGTTATATCAATTTTTTACCCCTCTACTTTGGGCCTTGTTTGTATAGTTTACCTTTATGTTTTGTTGTGTTAATTTCCAAATCCTCCTGATTTATTTTTATTAAGTTTACCATGTTTTGTTGAGTCTTCATGAGTGTTTACTAAAAATTGTTAAGTTTTAACTCCATGACTTAGTGGATTGGCACTTGGTATTACGCTTTTGGGTTCTTTGTACACCTATAAGGGGTATTGATCCCCTAGCGAGAGTGAGTGTTAGTTCCCAAAATTACAATGAATCAATTGGGCCCTTATAAAAAATAAGTGCCTAAGACCATCATGAGTTGAGTGAAAATGCTTAAGTCCTTAGGCCAATTTATGTCTTCAATTGTTCATGTCAAAGGTCAAGTTCATGTTAAATTAGCTAAGTCCTAATTTGGTATTTACTTGGTGTATGTGTCTTTCCATTAGAATTTTTTAGGATTCATGTATGAAAACTTTTCCTGACAGAAATAGGTCTTCAGGATTTTTATGGGACAAAATTTTTGAAGACTTATTTCCATTGGTAAAATTATCTACAACAAAACTATCGAAATAATTATGAAGTTAAGAAAAAAGTGTAAGGTCTTATTTTGTTTCAACCAAAATATTTGTACAAAAAATCTAAAGGTCTATCTTTTTTGGACATTTTTCTCATGCAAAAGTTAAAAAGAAGTAAATTGTGTTGGGAAAAGGTACAGTCCTTTTTTGTTTCAAAAATTTGGTCTATGGTAAAAAGTCCAAATGGCACTTTACCTTTAGGAATTTTACTCACACAAAAATCCCAACAAAAGTCCTTTATTTTGGCAAAAGTGTCAAATTAAAATCTTTCAATAAAAATGTTAAGTCCAATTTTTTCAGAGAAATATTTTCAGATAAAATGTGTGAAACAATTATCTTGATGAAGACAAAAATGCCAAAGTCTCAATTTTTTTGGCAAAAGTGTAAGCTCAATTTCTTTAGATAAAATGTAAAGGATAATTTCTTCAAGGAAATTGTTTCAGACATTTTGTTTGAAATAATTATCCTGATGAAATTTTCGCATAAAGGAAAGTCCAAAATAGATCATATGATTTCGAGAAATTGTTTCAGATAAAATGTTTGAAATAATTATCCTAACCAAATTACCATAGAGTAAAATTTATAAAGAAAATACCAAAGTAGAAGTGTTGAGAACAAAGGGGGATAGGAGTAGAAGTGCCAATAACATAAATCCCACAACAAATTATCCTAAAATAGGAACACTAAAGACAAAAGGCTCAAGAAAATTCTTCCAAGGACCAAAGGGCTGATGAAAGAAGGAATGCTAAAGATAGAAGGCATGGTGACCAAAAGTTTCAAATAAATTCACCCATATTGAATAAATTTTGAGCTCATGGGGCCTGATTAAAAGTTGAGTAGGTTCTCATCGATTGATAGCATGGGATAAAGGATATAGATCCAGATCAATAGTGTGTAGAAGGCCAATGTTTCAAACAAATCCCAAGGATGAGTGAGATGGTGACAAGTTTCACCATCATGAAAACCTTATCATAAATATGATGGATCACATAGCAAAATATTGGGGCCTATGGATAGAGATTGATAGTCTGTGCTTGACCTGTGCCAATGAGATCAATGATGTAATATGATGTTGGAATTTTTAATAATTTTTTTAGTAAGCACAAATAAGATAAGTGGTGAAGCTGTGTGCCATAGATTAAAGCTCAATATTCTTTTAAAAATTAATGGCATGCCTTTGCTCAGGTGAGGATGATCCAATGGTGTGGAATGAGAGTGGGATTTAAAATAAAGCTTAAAATGAATGTAGGACCACCACATGGTATAAGCTCGCTAGTCTAGGCATAATTAATAGAGTAGGGTGTAGCTAACTCATGAAGTTTCCAAGTGGCATGACCTTGGAGCCAAAAATAGATAATAGCCAATATCACTGTTGTTAACCAGACTTGCACCCTTGTGAATGTAGTTTTAGGCCTTCACAGTTTGATGAAACATGAAAACAATCTTAGGCTATGGGTGACCTAATCAACAGATTGAATCTCTAGATTATAATGGCTATCTCCATTTGGTGTATCGCTTAGGATCCCTGGTTTATGCCATAAATTACTGAGGAAAAGGGAAGAGGGAAAAGGTAAGAAAGAAACATGAAGGGAAATCTTATCTATGATGTTGATACATTAAAAATATGACCTTCATGTACTTGACATGCACTAATAAGATGAAAAAGGATGTGAATCTAATTACACTACTCAAATGGTAGCCTCTGAGCATTAGTAGTTCACATAGGGGCTTAGGCTTATGTATGATCTAAGGGAATTGTTCAATAGGTCTGTCAAAGACACTAGAGAGAACTCGTGCTTTCCATAAAAATAAGATGATAGAGAACAATATGAAACCTATAAGGATGAACTTAACACCTGAAAATAGGTATAATGGAAAGGATAAGATGAGAGGGAGCCTTAGCTATCACTTTCATCTCCCAATAGACCATCAAAATACACTAAAACACAAGATTTTGAGGAGATATGAACTCTGTCTTATTCATCAAAAGAGGAAAAATATAGATGTTCTCTGAACATGGAAAAATCAATCTCTACAATGGCTTGAAAGGTTGTATATATAGATAAAGGACAAGCGAGAAGAGGGACTTGCATGTTAGAGTAGGGAACTAAGAAAAGAAATTACTAGTAACTACAAATCACTCCTTGTTATTATTGAGCTCCTTAACATTTAAATCATAGAATTACTTTGATCCTAAGATTAGTCATCCAAAATCACCACAAATCTCCTTGAGCCCCTCATTCATTCAAGACCCTTTTGATATAACTAACAAAGCCATGTCAAAGGTAGTTGCATGTCTCTATCAAGTGTGAATGATTTTATCCATGCATTTAAATCTTGACATCCTCCTTACTATAGTCTTGGACCCCCACGACCATTTATAACCAATCATAAGATCTTGACAAGTGTCAAACTCACGACAATCTTGATGAACCCTTTGAAAAATTGACCTTTGTGAATAGCTACTGACTAGGGCTCAAACTTTGATGTTTGTGGGCTTGTCATTTGTTATTTAAATCCCAAGTGCTATTTTTGGAGGTTGAAGTTGACATCTACACAACTGTCATCAATTCCTTCAAAAATTTTCTCTTCAGACATTTCTTGCAGACAATTCCTTCAGAGCAATTTCCTCAGGGTATTTGTTTTGGCCTTTTTTTCAAAAGAATTAATTGACTTTTCTTTGGGCTTATTCTTTTGGAGAAATTTTTTTAGACTTCATTGTGGCCTTTTTTTTCCTCTTTTTTTATGAACTTAATTTCTCCTGAAGGAATTCTTTAGGCATTTTGAAAATGAACTTTTATTTTAGACAATTTGTCCATGGCTTATTGCTTTAGCATTTTTGTCGTGAAAGAATTCATTTGGACTTCTCTCTCGAAATAATTTTTTTGACTTTTTACCTTGAAAAATTCCTTCAGACAAATTTCTTGAAGGAAATTATGTCTTTGAGCTTTTTCAATGGAAAATTCTCCTAAAATAATTCATTCGGACCTTTTGGACTTGAACAATTCATTTAGACTTTTATTCAAAAATAGACCTTTAGATTTTTAAAAAGTGCCCATTTTTCTACTTGAAATGTCTTTTTTGAAAGGAAAGTACCCTTTGGATTTCTTGAAAATGACCCCTTTTTCTGAGAAGTGGATTTCAGAGTTTTTATAATGAACCCTTTGGCTTTATTCAAATGGTCTTTCAGAAACCTTGAAAATATCTTTTCGAAAGGAAAGTACCCTTTGGATTTTTGTAAAGAACCCTTCATAATTTTTTCAAAGAACCCTTCAAAATTTTTGTAATAGACCCTTCAAAATTTTGTAAAGTCCTTTTTCCAAAAGAATTCCTCAGAATTTTTGAAAAGTCCCTTTTCTGAGAGAATTCATCGGAATTTTCCTCCCAAAAAAATTTTCTCAAAATTTTTAAAAAGTCCTCCTTCCAAAAGAATTCCTTTTTTAAAGGTTTTTTGAAGATGGACCTTCCCAAAAGGAAAGAACCCTTTGAACTTCCTTAAAATGACCCTTTAAGGACCCAAAGAAGCCTCCATGATGCTTTCTCAAAAAAAAATCCTCTAAAAACAAAAGTGAATGCCTCAAAAGGCCTATTAATCATGGATTATTTCAAAGAATTTTCAGGACCAATAACTGACTCACAAAACAAAATGACATGATATGCAAAATTTTGAATGGTAGGGGTGACAATTTGACTTGTGGGGTCAAAATTGTCAACATTTCGGTGACTCAATTGGGAATCATGCCTATTATGCTTGAGAACCAGACCATATACATGACATTTGGACTCACAAAACAATTACAAATATAATCCACGACTACAAGTATAATTTTTGATTTGAAATAAGACAACTTTCATACTCCAAAATAAGAAGGGAAACACACAAGTAGGGAAAACTAACTAAAAAAATAAAAAGTGAAAACAATTCACTTATTTAGGATAAAATAAAAACAACTAATGTGCTTGAAAAACACTTGGAGGAAAACAAACAAACAAACTATGTACAAAAACCTCAACTCTTCAGTAACAATGTTTTAAATGTATCCCATTGACTGGGATTGGAAGCTCCTCACCATCCATCTTTAAAAGTTGGAAGGCATTTTGAGATTTTTAACTGGAGATTGTGTATGGGCCACTCCAAAGGAATTCAAACTTGGTGTGCTTTCTTGGTTTAGCTCTATCCTCATCCCACTTGAGGACCTAATCTCCTTATTTAAAACTTTATGAAGAAGCTCCTTTGTCAAAATCTCTCTTCACTTGTGTTTGATGAATTTCCATGGCTAGCATGGACCGATTTCTTACTTATTCCAACTCCATAATCTCATCATACCTGATCTATATAGGCTCATTCTCCAATAACTCAATTTGATGCATTAGTTCTAAAGCAGGAAACTCAAGAGAAAAGGGTAACTTTACATCCTTACCATATACCAACTTGTATGGAGAGTTGGATATTGATATTTTGTAGGTGATCCTATTAGCCCATAGATCTAACTTCAACCTAAGATGTCATGACCTCTGATTTTATACAACAATCCTTATGATCCTCAATAGGTTCTTATTCATAAATTCAGTAAGGCCATTGCCTTGTGGATAATAGTTTGATGAAGTAATAAGATAAATTCCATGTTGGACAACCCATTGGCTGATCATAGTTCCCACAAAATCCATTACATTATCCACAATAATATTTTAAGGAACTTCAAATCTAGCAAGTAAATCTTCATAAAAATCTAGAACATTGGTTTCATTTGCTTCTTTTAATGCCACTGCTTCTGTCTAATGTATGATGTAATCTGTAGTATTTAGAATCCATTTATGTCCTAAACTTGAAGGAGGATTTATGAGATAAATAAATTCCAATCCCCATTAGACAAAGGACTGATCTACCACAATTTGTTGAAGAGGTAAGGTTACAAGTTTCACTTTTCCCACAAACATAACACACTATTTACACTTCCTAACCTATGCATGTCAATTACCAAATATACCAGTCCAAGAGTACCCACCTCTCATGATCTTAAGGACTGTAGTTCTTTTATAAAAATGTGTTACACCATATCCATTAAGAAATTATTTAAGCAATCTCTAGTTTGTCTTGGCTCAATACACCTTAGCAACTTACCATTGATATCTTTCTTGAATAAAACACCATCAACAAGCAAAAATGGAATTGATTGCAACTTGAAATATCTTATCTTTGAAGAAATTATACGAGAGGGATAAATACCATATTTGATATATCTTACCAAGTCATGAAATAACATGGAAGGTGAGCTATGACCAGCGACAACCTCTTCATCATTTGACACCAAAATAACCTCATTAATATCTTGAAAATTTTGAGCTACATTCTCATAAATTCCTTTACCTCTAACCAATTTTGTGACATTAATTTATACATCATACTCAATTACATTGGTTATCCAACCAAGCCTCTTCTAATTTATGTCTTTGTTCAAAAGGAACTCCTTGATGCTCAGATGAGAAACTATTAGGTATATCTTATTGCTAGACAACAAGTATCTAAACCTTTTGCCAGACCTTATAATTGAAATTACATTTTTTTCAACAAAAGATTATCTTATTTCATACTCTTCCAAGATTTGACTACATAAGGCTATTGGTTGCTCCAAAGCCTCATGATTTTTTTGCATAAGAATTCCTGATATGGTGTCCATGTTAGCATATGTGTACAAAATGAAATATTTTATGAAATCTAGATTTATAAGTGTAGGAGCACTAGCTATGGCCTTATTAATATCCTAAAAGCTCTTTATTCATTATTTGTACTAGTTGAATCTCTAATTATCATTTAACATGGTTGTAAATGGCTTAGCTAAAATGGTAAAATCTGAGATATATCTCATTATGACATTGATTTTCCCTAAGAAGCTTTACAAAGCCTTTTTGTGCTTAGGAAAGGAGAGTGAAAGAATTGAGTATACTCTTTCAGAATCTATTCTTAAACCATACTTTGAAACCACATGTCCATATATCTTACCTTCATGAACCAAGAAGACACAATTTTTGGGATTTAGAGATACCCCAAATTGCCTCCACCTTTTGAACACTTACTTGAGATGAACCATGTGATCACTTGCACATTTTGAAAACACTATTATATCATCCAAATAAGCAAGTAAAAACTCATTAAGAAGCCCTTGGAATGCCATATCCATGGCTCTCTAAAATGTTACTTCAGCATTAGATAAACTGAAGAGCATCTTTCTGTATGAAAATGTCCCCCACTTGGTTGTGAAGGATATATTAAATTGGTCCTCTACCTTGTCTAAAATATGATTGTATAAAATATATCAATCCAACAAAGAAAACCTCTCTGAACCTGCAACTAGCTATAAAATTTGTTCCATTAATGGCAATGGATAGTGATCTTTAAGTGAAGCTTTATTAAAATCACATAAGTCAACACACAATCTAATCTCACCATTCCTCTTTCATAACAGAAAAATATTTGACACCTAAGTTGAATGTTTGATTAGAAATATAATAGCTGAATCTATGAGATTATGAAGCTCAACTCTCATCAAAGGCTCAAGCTTAAGATTAATGGGCCTTTGCCTTTGTCTCACTAGTTTAGTTTCATCCTCCAACTTAATGGTGTGTTCAACTAGACTTGGGTCAAATCCCTTGAGATAAATATATTTCCATGCAAATACATTAGTAAAACCTATGCATAACTCAATGATTTTTTTTTGTGAAGGAGTGCATACCTTACCCAACTTCAAATTCTTACTAGTTGTAATCTCTACATTGGCATAGTGCTCTTCTTTTTCCTCTACATTGGAATCTAAGATATTAAGGAGAGATGGGAAATGGTACTAGATAATATCTCTAAGCATTATTTTTGGATTTAAGGGGTAGTCCTTTACGAATAATTGTTAACATTGAAACCTATGTTAAAACTCACTAAAACCCTAATAAAGACCTGATGTGAAAAATATTATTCAAATCAGCTCAGAATGGATTAAAATTTATATAAAATCTATTGGATCATGTAGTCAAATCTCCTAGGTATCTCTAGGTGGTGGTGGTTAGTCAGATGAGAGAGAAAATATGTAGATACAGGTTTATTTATCAAGAAATTACTGTAGCTCTCAAAAATTGTATTGGTTAAGTACAGAAAATGGATGGAAGAAGAATATAAATACTCATTTCACATGCCCATATGATTTATAGATAGGTTCTGGCCTTTAAGTGTTTTAATTTGGTTATAAAAATTAGCTAGTCATAGATAGACCTAATGATGAGAATAGTGTAAAACCCAGGTAGAGATGAAGAGATAGATATAAGGGTATATGCATGATATTTTGATGCAAAAAGTGAATTAAGTAGTTATTTATGACATTTAAGACTTGATCATTTTTGTAAGATAAAACATTTTAGGTACACAGACCTAATAGGGTAGTTCATCCTAAAGGAGATTTCATGGTATGAACAAAAGATATAGGTCTAAAAATTCATGGGGGAGGTGAGTAGAGGTTATTGGTTAAGTGATTGAATGGTTCTTGATTGTTTGAGGGAGTCATCTAGGCCCAATAGGATCAAGTTTTGGTGTTAAGAAGATAGACCTAATACAATTAGGTCTCTATGAGGCCTAAAGGAGGATTAAGGTCTAATTGAGTTGTTGTAGACCAAAATGGGTTTAAAATACATTTAAATCATGTTCTAAGATCTATATGGCTGACTTAAGAGGTTGAAGCTGTGTGGCTAACCAACTAGTGTGTGACCATGAGACTAGTATATATACAAGGCAATTTAGGTCTATTTATATGTATGCAATATAAGCGAATAAAATATTGCATGGTTAAGAAAAAGGAGGTCTTGAAATGAGACCATAACAAGAAAAGAAGAGGTGTGGTGATCAAAACTAATGATATGGCTGAGTTGGTGTTGAGTCACTTAAGGAGCTGGTGATTTTTTTCAAGTAGGTGCTTGTTAAAGCTTAGTCAAGTGGGTGCTTGACTTTATTTGGATTGGTGATCAAAGTTATGTTAATGATTAATAGAATTTGGTCTTTTGTTTTATAAGATTTTAATCTATTTTCATATATCACAGTGGGTTTTCTTCCCTTTTAGGGTTTCCCACTCATATATGTGTTTTCTTGTGTTATGCTCATGTGAATGGTTCTTTATGCATTGTTTTATTATTATATTGCTTTCAGAGTTCAAACAATGTTAAATAATAATTGAAAAAAAAAAATTTAAACACTAATTCACCCCCCTCTCAGTGATTGTGCTTCCAACACATGCATTTAGTCCATAAAATGTATGAAAGAATCTCCACAATATTATTTATAAATAATAAACAAACAAGTTTAGATTATACCATCCAAGTATAATATATATTAAGTTGCATATTCTATCTTCCATAAGCAGACATAATACAATACTTTCTACTAGCTATAATAAAATATACTAAACATATAAATAACCAAAACACATACATTTAGTCCATAAAACATATGGATGAATCTTCTCAATATCATTTACAATAGACATAACAATTATAGTTTGTACCACCTGGGTATAATATATACTTGGATTGCAATTTTATAATTCCTTTAAGTAGTTTTCAAATATAATACACTCTATGACAACCCATATTATCATTTTTATTTGTTCATGAGCATAAATACTCAATTATGAATAATCAACCTTACAATTTCAAGATTCAAATGTATCATAATCCTAAATAATAAGCAAGTAAATTTCATACCAACTGGGTATATCCTATGTTTAAACTGCATAATCTAATTTCCGTAAGTAGATTTAAATACATAGTATATTTTATGACCAACAATAATATGAAATTCCATCAATTTCCATGGATACACTACTCCATTTAAATAATCAATCATAACAAGAAAGCCACAATTATCATGAAAACATAATCTTATGTTTAAACAATTGATCAAATTTTAGTAGCTATTTTCATGAAATTATGCCTAGAGATATTAATAATGAATCTTTTGTATTATTTAGATTAATTAATCATAGGCTATTATATATCCATTTTAATTTCAAAACAACTTCATACTATATATGAAGGCATAATAACAAATAACCCAGTATATAGACACGAGTATAACAAACTAACCATATAATAAACCATCTTAGGTAAACCAAGATTTACCATATTAACTCCACTCATGTGAACACTATAAATTCCAAATAATAACATAATGTTATCCCTAATTTCACCTTAAAGCACTAATTTATTTTGTCAAATATAGCCAAGGGAGTTGAGTAATAATATCCTCAAACATCCCAAACACATATTTATATGGATCATAGTAGTTAGATAATAAGGATAGATAAATCAAGTATGCCATGGTTTGGAAATTCTTATAGTGATCCCCTATGGAGTTGTCCTATCACCTAGCCATTATTATATACAAAATATATCTAAAAAGGTCTCCCACTCCCTTTCATATAAAAAAGAGATGCCCTCTTGATTTATTTCTTCTTATGCCATTATTATATCCTTTACATTATAGTTTGATACCTGACAACAAATTGTATAATTATGATTTCTTTAAATCTTTAAGGTCATAAATTACTTCACCACTAGCCTCACCCAATAACCAACTTTTACTCTGCTTTCATTTTCATAAAATTCTAACTGGTTTAATTTTGGTAGCTTGGCATGATGAAATAACTTCACTCAAACCTTATTTTCAGTTTTTTTGACTAGTCCATATCATTTTCATCACTAGTATTAGGATCACTGGAATTAAAGGGGAAACAACAATTTTCTTCTTATTAAGTTTGTTAAGCTCAATGTGAGACTTCTCAACATTTGTTGACTAATTAAGTCCTTTCATTTATATATTTTTTCATATCATTATTAAGATCGTTAATCTCTCTACTTTATTTGGAAAAAGCCTTATACAACCATTCATTTGTCCCTTGTAAATTTTGACATTGGATGTATCTCATTATGTGATCCAGTGATGTTGAGATTTATACCACTATAAGATACTCTAATTTAGTAACTAGGAAAAAGGTCACAACAAATGAAAATGTATATCAGGGGCAATAACTAGGTGCTCAAAACAATTATGGTTTAGTTATGGAAAATGTAAATAGAAAATCATTAATTTACACACCCTTTTAGTTTTGTCAAGGTATAACAGTAAGGATTATATGCCACATGAAAATTTTATGCTTTTTTGGTTTAATAACCATTTATTAATCAACTTTGCCAAACATTCACTGTCTAAATATTTAATATATTTCAAATTATTCAAATAACAAGATTTTTATATAACATAAATCCCTAAATTTATGTTATCTGTTATCTATTATCATATTCTAGATATATTTCATCATCATCACCCCATATATCTTGTTCTATAAATCATTATTATCATCCCATACTATTTTACAAACTCTAAATCCCATTATATCATCAAATGTTAGTATCATCCTAAATAATATTATGTTAGCTATATCCCCGAATAATAGATATTCTAGATTTATATGTTATCGCTAAGTTTATATATACTAGATAACAGTCTAGATATATTTTAATATGAGTAAAATCGTTGGATCATTGTAGCTGATTTTATATCTTCTAAATCATTTTCTTGTATACATAAGCTTACCATTAATATAATGTTTATTTAGATCTATACATGGATTTTTATATGTATATACTCTTTTCACTATATACATAATGATATAAATTGAGTCCATTCAAAATTATGATTATTACACACAATGACCATGTAAATAATAGAAATGTATATATAAAGTGCTATGCACACAAAAAACCACATAAAGCAATTTACACACAACAATGTTAATTACATACAATGATATCATCCATAAATAATAAAAATAAAAATATAGTGAATATACTAGAATCTAATACTCATAGATAACTATATATGTATATATTTTTAGATTTTTGAAATGAAAGGCACTATACATACCTCTTCTCATCAAAACCAATATGTCAAACATGCAGATCGTATGTTGGGAATTTGAAATGAGATTTCTCCATAGGTGTTAGCATCAAACTAGTTTGGTCATCAACAAAAATTGATTATTTTGGTGTCCAAATGATTTCGCAATACAAAACTGATGCTCACCACTCTCAGCTGAGTAAGGACATGCCTAATCTATGCATCATGAATTGTTTAAATGGGAATAATTTGAATTTGAACTCCACCATGGCTTAACTTCAAAAAAATTGATCTTCAGCTGCCAATTTATCAGCATTTTTCATCATTCATGCCCCTTTTTTCCTTTTTGGGAAGACTTTCTTTTCTATTTTTTAAGAAATTCCCATTCTCTTATTTAAATGTCACCTAACTTTCTTTAATGTTCTCCCTTTTTCCTATTTTAAAACTCTCTTTATTTTTGTCTTTATTTTTGCTTTGCATGATTTTGTTCTAATTATATATTTTTCAAAAAATATACTTTTCTTAATTATTACTTTATTCATTTTTATTTCCTATAACTTCTAAGTAGATGCTTATATACTAATTACATGCAGACAAGCTAATTATTAGCAAATACAATAGTCAATGACTAAATTTAGCATATACTCATGTTATAGTAATATAATTCAGGTTATTGCACTAATGAGCTAGGTAAACAGATATTAGTAGATGAGTGCAATGTCATTGTATACTTGTAAAATAATTCATTATTTTTTTAACAAATATTCCTCTATTCAAGAAATATATGTGACTTGCTAGTTCACTACACTATTCATGCAAATTTGCTTTTTCAAAAACATTAATAGTCATGAACATATTAACACAACATAAATATAATCACATAATATTAATTCCACTTAAGTGTTAAATTGAGCTAACACAAATTCCATCATCAAAATGCTATCAATTTTCAAAAACGTACTAATGCTAACCATTCAAATAATGCATATATTGAGTGTTAGTTAATGTGGTTTGTGTAAGGTTCTAGTCATTCCTCTGTCATCCCCCAACAACTCTATCTATGTCACCCTCTCTGATGATGCTCTCCCTTCATCATGCTCTAAGGGATGAGTCTTTCCTGTGTCAAACTCACAAAAAGAAGGTAGTTAGTCCATACATCATGTCATGTATATCATAAAATAATATTGAATAACAAGTCATCATGATCACAATGTAAATTATATACACTATAACTAATTCATAGTAGTGAAATAACATAATCAAATCAATATTCAACTATCCCATAATAACATATAACTCATATTTTAATTAAATAATAATCAAATCAAGTTATCAACTATAGAAAACACACATATTTTTCATAAATAGAGTTGAAATAATCTCATAAGTGTAGAATATTTATGTTTCATTTAAAAGAAGTGTTTCCTTAAAATATTATAACTCTATAAGATGTTGTTAGGTTGTGGAGCTAAAAGCTTCACTGATGCAGACATTGGAGGAGGTTATGAAGGGTTGCAGAGTGTTACTGTCGTCGACATCGGTCAAGCCAACCGACATCGACAGGGAGGAGATAGGAAGGCAACTGACATCGGTCAAAAGTTGACCGACGTCGGCACCCCCAGGCAGACAGGGACCGACGTTGGTCACCTGTGTGGAGAAGAGTGTGATCTCTTTATTGTAATTTCCTTTGTAATTGGTTGAATACAATTATGTGTTGCCTCTTAGTTTCTATGTGTTTTCTCATTGATAGTTATTTGTTCTTCTGGTATTTCCACATGTTTAAGTTGCTTATACATTGGTAATCATGTGTGCTCTTAAATCTGACAAGTTGTGTCAAAGCTTTGGGGAACTTAGGGTCCTATCAAATGGTGTCAGAGCTAAGGTTGTAGGGAGCAGGTTTTGTGTTTGGTTACAGGTCACTCTCAAGGGTTTCTGATCGAGTGGGAGTAGAGCAATGGCAGATCAAAGTAAGCTAAGAATGGAGGAGTTGAAAATCACAAATGGTCACTTACGGTCCTATGGAAAGAAAGAGCAGGTAAAAGAATATTGTTGGTTGGTAGCAGATCAGCATGAAGGAACTAAAGATGTAGATGTTGCAGGGGTTGTTGCATAGGATGCTCTGGGAGGTTTCTTGGATAAAGTTGAATCTTGGATAATAGATTATGTTGCCTCTTTCCATACAGCCTTAGGGAGAGAAGCTGGAGAGCCTTGTTAAAGAAATGGCAAAGGGGAAGTGAAGCTGAAATCGCAGGTGGCCAACACATGGGTGTTGAAGGAGGTCATGCAGGTCCCAGGTTTGGAGATGTGGCTAATTTCTTCAGAAAGGTTGGGTGATGAGAGATGCACGAGAGCTCTCACAGTGGATGCACTTGAATTAGCTGGTGGTAAGAAAACAGGTACTCTTTATCTACTTGTTTATATTACTGATTCTTCTTTTGTTGTAGAGATGTGGCTTCGTAGGCTTGGTCACATGAGCAGGAAGGAGATGCATGTTCTTAAGTGGGAGATAGATATATTTGATAGGCTTAAGAACTAGAAAGCCTTGGTGTTTATGGAGGAGATGGCGGATAGAGACTAGTGGATGGGGCTGGATACTTCTGAGCAGGGTAGTTTGGACATGGGACTTGATTCAAAGGAGCTCGTGGGGAAAAAGTCATCACTCACAGGTGAACACAGGTACCGGCATCAACAAGAAAATTGACATTAGCAGGAGGTAAGACCAACATCGGTCATGAGGACCGACGTTGGCAGCAGGAGGACACTGACGTTGGCAGGGTTGGTAGTCAGGACAGGCACATGGAACCGACGTCGATTGGATGCAGACTATGTGGTGACCGAGGTCAGTTACTGTAATGGATTTTGGGTGGACAACGAGCTATCAAGGAGTCTCAAACACCCATATGGAGGACTGAAGATGGTAAGTAAGCCTCAAATTCATTGTCCCTCTTCTTTATACTAGTTGGTGACTGCAGAGCAGGAAGGATCCAGGAAACAGTAGGAGCATGGCATGGAGAGTTTGTAGAACCAAGTGGGAGATTTGGTAGGGTTGCCAGCTGGAAGAAAGCACAGAGATGAATGGATACCTTAGTTGAAGAATAGAGAGAACGAACACATGAGATGGAAGACCAGGGCATATGGTCTTGAGGAAGCTGCAGGACAGTGGTACATGTTTTGACAGTGGGATGACAAAGCATGACTTTAGTCAATGTCAGGGTAACTACTGTGGTTTGTCTTACGAGGTGGATGATGATTGCAACATCATTTTATTGCTGTATGTGGATGGTATGTTTGCTAGCAGGTTTATACATACAGGGTTTTGCTGAGCTAAGGGTAAGTTTAGTTAAGTGGTTTGCTATGAAGAATTTGGAGCAGCGAAATTCTTTGGCATGGGAGACATGGGAGGTCACAGGGTGATTTTGTCTCGAGTGGGAGCTGATGTGAATCAGGTGTTGGCGAGGTTCAAGATGTAGAATCAGAGCACACTAAGGGCTGGATAGTTCAGTGTCCAAAATCACATGAGGTCTGGTATAGGCCTGAGTTTGCCCAAGCAGTGGGTGTTGTCAGAGAGTTAGGAGCCAATTCGGGGAAGTGGGTTCTTAGGTATTTGAGAGGGACCAGCAGTAGGGATTCATGCTATTCAGGGTTAGGACTTCACTACATGGGATTGTAGGTTTGGATGTGGCAGGGTACTCGGATGATAGGAGGTACATCACAGGTTGTGTGGTGGGTTGTCTTCAAGATTGAGCTTGAAGAGGGATACAAGCCAAGAAATAGATTAGACGAGGTATAGGTACAGGTATAGTGCAGCTATTTATCTCCAAGTGGGAGATTGTTAGGTTGTGGAGCTAAAAGCTTCACTGATTCAGACATTGGAGGAGGTTGTGAAGGGTTGCGGAGTGTTACTATCACCGGCATCGGTCAGGCCAATCGACGTCGGCAGGGAGGAGATAGGAAGGCAACCGACGTCGGTCAGAAGTCAGTCGGTGTCGACACCCCCAGGTAAACAGGGACTGACATCGATCACCTATGTGGTTCAGACTGAGTGTTTTACGGGCAGTTAGCTAATGAACCAAGTGTTTGCATGTCAAGAGCCAGTTTTAGACTGAGAGCTACGGATCTAATTATTGTAATTAGGTGTCTAATTATTATTTGCATGAGATCTATTTAAGAGACTCATTGGTTGTATTGTAAACTAGTGCTAGAGAGTAAGAGAGCAAATAAGCTCCTTCAGAGAGAAGAGAGCAATGGTGTGTTCCTCCTAGTGCCACAGTACCATGTGTGGGTGCTGGATTGGAAAATTAGTAGGGTTCTTCATGTATGTATGATATTGGTCATCAGGTGAGCATGGCTACAAGAGGAGATCTACATGTGATAAGTAAGATCAGGGTTGGTCTACTGGGGTGTGTGAATGCGAGGGTCAGAAAGGAGATCGGCGGGGGAGCTAGATCCAAGGTGACAACAATACATCAAGAGCAGGATCATGGTGAGATCTACTTGGAGTATCGGTTCGTACTCAATTGTATAGATGTACAATGAGGTGAACAACAGCTTGTGTTAGCTATGTGTTGTGACCTATGAGAGAATATTTCTTAGGTGGGAAGATTACTTGGAGCCCTTGAGGAGGAAGCCTCATAGAGGTGGAGAAGAGTGTGATCTCTTTATTGTAATTTCCTTTGTAATGAGCTGAATACAATTATGTGTTGCCTCTCAGTTTTTGTGTGTTTTCTCATTGATAGTTATTTGTTCTTCTGGTATTTCCACATGTTTAAGTTGCTTATACATTGGTAATCATGTGTGCTCTTAAATCTGACAAGTTGTGTCAGAGCGTTGGGGAACTTAGGGTCCTATCAGATGTTGCATGTAATCTACACTTAAAATTGTGCATATGTTTCTAAATATTTGATGACATTACTATCAGGTAGATTCTTATCTTAAGACAACAAATATGAGATAGGTCATAATGATTTTAGATTGATAATGACATAACATCTATGATTCCAATAATAATGGTCTTCAAAATGTTGTTTTTATTGAGGTTAAAGTGGAAATTTGTTTTTAATAGGATCCCCAAACCCTAGGAGAAGTAAAATCAAAAGAGAATCAAAGGTCTCCCACAAATCAAATTATAAAATAAGACAAAATAGGTCTAGATACAACCAAAAAACATCCTAGAAACAACATACACAACAAAAAATAACCATGAAAGAAACCAGGGCCTAATCTATATCTAAACTACAAGAGACATCCTCATAGTAGGTTTTAATCTTTTAAATATTTGCATCGATCTGAAACAACAATTTATCTCTATCCATGACATTCTAAGATCCACTACATTGTCCCTACTTACCTTTCCCTTTTCCAGTCAACTTAGGCTCAAATAACTCCCCTTGGTGAGCTCTAAGATTCTATACATTCTAGATACCATCATATATGGTTTCCTTATTACAATTAACTAAGAAGCTAATGTTATTTCTAAGCTTCTCATTCTTTTTATCCAAGATCTCCACCCTGAATAATAGCCTCTATAATTGTTAATCATCGTCTTTGAATGAAGATATTTGGTTTAATCTAGTGTTCTCCTGCTATAATAAATTCACCTTCCCTTTAAGATCTGTGAGCTCTCTCATGAACTAATGCATTATATACTTTTTAAGCTCTAATTCTTCAACTATATTATCTAAATTTTCCTTGCCTTTAAGTTAAATCACAAGGTTATTGAAATCCTCATTCTGGTCTTTCTATTTCTTGTCTAGGACTCTTCCATTTTTATTTGAGAGCATCTTTAGTCACTCCTTTCTCATCCTTAGGAATGTTATTCTAAACTATCTTATTTCCTTGCCCTTCATCCTTATTTCCCTCCCCATAAACATATATATCATCATCCATTTCAATAGATTAGCCTATCGAACAACCTATTTTACCCTACTTTCCCTATTTCCCTTGACAGACTAGTGAAGTATTTGACACACTTCAAAGGCTTTTTTTATATAATATTGCCTCTTTAAAGTTTTCCTTTTAGCATCATTGGTATTTTTCTCAACAGGATTAATGGGATTATTAATTACTATAGACCTGCTCGAACTCCCAGGATATTGATTCTATACTTTTCTTAATTTTCCTAATGTCAATAGGAGCACCCTCTATGGATTTCATTTGAGGCTGAGAAATAACTAGGTTACTTAGTTTCATACCCTCAAAGTATTTATGAATGAGGTAAATCACCCCTTCATGCCTTGGGGCTAAATAATTTCCATGCTGGAACTTCATGATCAAAACTTCCATTGATTGCAGAATGAAGAAAGACAGACTAAAAGGAATGACATGCCTAAATAATTCAACATCTTAAATAAATACCATCTAGCTATGTTAAACCTACCTTCAAGGGTTACATATTACATTAGATGGTAGGCAACCTCTGCATATAACTTGGGTAATGATTCCTAATAAAACCCATTATGTAGTAATTTCAACTATTTTCCCTCCTCCATCAATGCATCTTTATGTCTTTTTGAAGTCCCTTTCTAAGTTGTAAATTTTAGTTTCCTCAATAACCAGACTAGTTATGTGGGCAATGAGTTCCTCTATGATTTCTAAAGTAACTCCATTAATGGATACAGTTCTATCTTCCCAAGCTTTTGAAAATATGATCTAAGTATGCCTATTGTGCCCTTCCATCTTCTCCATGAAACCAACAAATCCTCCCACCTATAAATCTTCCCAAACTCTCTCATTTTTCTCACATCTGATGGCATTTTTGGTTATATTTTGTTAGGTAAGCCCATATTATTCCCCATAAAACAAACACAATGGTGAAATAATGATGTAGGGGCATCCTATAAGGATGTCATCATGATGTAATTTTTGGCTTTGGTCAAGGTAGGAAGCATTATAGAGTTGATTTAGGTCTTTTGTAGTCAATACTAGGTGTTTAGGATGTTTAAAATTTAAACTTCATAATTTCCCACCAAAAGTACTTATTCAAAATTTGAAATTATTGGAAGCCCTTTTGAGGGAATATAACATCTATTTGATGATGTTGAAATATAATATTGTATAAATAGGTTATATTATGAAAAGGTTAAGGGTTTCTAATTTATTGACCATCCTATGACATGGTTTTATATATTAATTAAGTTACAACTAAGGATTTATGCAAGACTCCCACGTGGAGAATGAAACAAGATTCAGTTATGAGGTGGTGGGGAGATATAAAGTTTGTGAATTTTAATTTTCCATTCAGATTTTTTGTGTATTTGAATAAGGGGGGACTTTAGTCAAATTTTGATGAAGGAAACATGTAACTTTATCTCTATTGTATATTGTCAAATATGATGACTGTGATCAGTCTGCTCATGGGAAAGAGATTCAATGTGTTAAATCTAATAATTGGAATGAATTGTTGAGTATTTATTACATTTAATTAAATGCGATATAGGCATGTTTTTAAGATATCAAAATCTTTGAAAGGATAGAGAAAAATTAGACCCTATTGAAGAATTGAAAACAAACCCCTTATTTTGATGTTCCCTTTTTTCTTGTTACAAACTGTGTTCCAAGATTGTCAAATAAATGAAATTGGAAATTAGTTAAAAATATTATTGGATTTTGTTATTTTTTTTGTGATTAAAGGTTTCAATAAATATCAAACAAACCATTTGGTGCTCAGAAAAATATGTCAATAGACCCCTATTTTCCTGTAGTGTGCATTATTAAGATAGATTGTGTGTTGGTTTCATGAAAGAAAAGAGCATTGGAATGATTCAAAATTATTTTGGATACTTTTATTAAGTGTATTAAATGTGTTTTGAGTTTATTTAAACTTTTATTTCATTGTATTTGGTTTATTTGAATCCTATAGGAACACAAACCTATACACATTAGTTTTCCTATACAAGTAAAAACATTTTAGATTAGTAAACCTTAACAGTGGATTGGTAAATAATAACCAACATTTGGAGAACGTGAATGAGATCAAAAATTACCTAAGTAAGTTAACATGGTTCTTTTAAACCATAGGAAACTCTCTCAAATTATTTTTATTTACTCTCGGGCTGTGATAGAGTCATACAAGCCCTAAACTAGGGTTTCTATTTTGAAATGTGGATTATAAGAAACCTAACTAGTATAATCACAAAAAAATATGTCATTAGATGGGTAAGAATGTATGTTTAAGGGTTTTGAAGTTTCTTGGAGGTTTCATATATTTTTTTTACCATTTAAACAGACTGTATGCTGACTAGAACCCTAAAGACCTAAATAGGCCTTAACAGAGAAGGACAAGTTCTTAGAAAATAAAATTATGAATTGAGTGAAAGCATGAAAATTTTACAAATGAGGATGATAAAGGGTACCTTATTAATTCATTATTTGTTTTTAAATATGTCCATACATTACCATACTAGGTGATTTTCCTCATAAAAAGGTTATAAGAATGTGATATAAGCTAGACAGAGTTGGGTTTGGTAGTGAGATGATGATTTGAGAAGTGTATACATTGAATGAAGGTTACTAATTGATTATAATAATAATGTTTAAGGTGTTTATAATAATTTAAAATAGGAACTGAAACCAATAACCACCAGTGGACAAATGAACCCATGAGGGCTAAGTAAAGAAGTGTATTTTGAGATACAACATAACATGAGATAAATTATGAACATGAGATAGTTTTGAAAACCTCTGCATCAAACAGTATTTCTCTACTCCATAATTTAGGCTTCACAAGATATATCCAAGTGAAAGTGTTATTTCTTTTGGTATTTGGGTAGTCTATTATATACTTTAAGAATTCTAAAAACTTCTCAATAGGCCCAATAAGGATTAATCAAATCACTATAAGGCCCCAACTAAAATGAGTCCAGTGTCTCTTTCCTCTATTAATTAGAGGCTTCCCCAATATGACCAAGGATTTATTCATTTGAATTACCTTGATATTTTATCCTTAGTATAAGATCCCTAGGGAATTCTTCATAGTCCACCCATGTCATTTATCCCAAAGTGGTCACTCTTTTATTGAAAAACTAATCCACAATAGCTTTTCCTTCCCTATAAGTGTGTTGAATAATAATTTGTTGCAAAGAGTGCATAATACATATAGATTCCTCTATAACTTATTTGATGGACCAATTGATGACATTTTTCCTTGACAAATAGTTCACAATATTTAGAGAATCCTCCTCTATTCTGAGTTTTTGGATTCGTAATTATTTTTCCAATTTGATCCCCCATAGACCTACAAGAGATTTAGCCTAGTAGTTAGAATTATCTCCCATATCTCCAACATACACTGTAACCAAATTTCTTAGATGATTTTATATTATTCTGCCTCCTCCAACTGGGCCTAGATTTCTTTTTTAAGCTCTATCAAAATTGAGCTTCATCCAGCTCAAAGGAGGGGGGGTTTCATTTTGTTCTTTTCCTAATTTCTTCATTAAGATATAGTTTACATAGCTCAGAGGTATAAATTTACCAATTATGAGATGGAATTTGTTCATACTAAAGCAAAAAAAAAAAAAAATCTTGATAAGATTAGTATTTTAATTCTCTAAAATGTGATAAAAAATGCTTTTAGAAATACCTTTGCTACTACAAATCTTCCCCCTAAAAATTCTATTTTTATGCTCTCCCTAAATACCCCATATGATATGTGGCAAAGCGAGTTTCTAAAGTTTCTTGAGAAGAGAATTTTGAAATGGGCACCCCCATGATTGCCACACTTCCAAAAGATAACCTTCTAGCACCCAAGAGACATTAAATTTTTCAAAAAAATAGTTCCAAATCTTATGAGAAAAAGAACATCTTATAAGAAAATGGAAAACATATTCATTTTCCTTTTCACATAAGACACGTATGTTAATTAAGATACATCCTCTTTTTCTTAATTTATCAATTTTAAGTATTCTTTTCTGAATCATAACCTAAGGAAAGAAATTTATTTTTTGAATTAGCCATTTGTCCCATAGTAAATCCCAATTACCATTGAGTCTAGATTTCTATTCTAGAAAGTCACATTTTGATTTAAAATTATAGTGTCCATTGAAAGAGTCCTTGAAGACCAATTTATATTCTCTATTAGTGCCCAGTATATGAATGTTTCTCAATAGGTTATTCAGGTTAGATGACCTTAGAGTATATTCTTGGTTTAAGTTATCTAAAATTTAACTTTTCCATCATTTAAATCCTTCCCTCTCTTGAAAATATTCGTTTGATTTAAACCCATATTTATTTTGAATGCTTTATTTCAATTGTAGCCCTGTGTCACTCTAAGAAAGAGGACACTCTGAGACATGGGTGTCTCTCCAAAAATTGACCATGTGACCATATTTTATTTGCCATTTAGATCCTATTATTATCAACTCCTTGTTTGAGATCAAGAAGTTCCAGACATGTGAACCCCATATAAAATGATCTTATATAAGTATGTTGATCCACGGTATGACAGTCAAAATGTTACTTATTACTTTATCCAAGGTATATATCTCATTCTCAACTACACAAGATGTTCTCATTTTAATGTAGTAAAAATTATATCAACACAAGATTGATTTGATGTAATTTGGAAACAAACAAATTCCCTATAGTGCTTCTTATGCTACCATCCACATCTCTATGCTTTCTATCCACATATTCATCTAAATAATTATTTTAGTTGTTATTAATCAAACTAGTTTGTTCATTATGATATTAGGAACTTGCTTAGTTTCAGGCAGCTAGAAAATTTATGCATTGTTAGCCAATGATAAGGTCACTTATTGGTTTAAAACAAGACTAGCTATAAGACTTATCCTATAATCCAAAAATCCTTATAGGTTGTTGGAACTTCTATATCAAAAATTGACATGATCATGTTGTTTTTGGCTTTAGATAGAATCAACTAAAACAAATTTAAGCCCTTGTCCATAATTTTATGACCCATTATCAACTCCATAAGAATAATTTGATAATGATAGGCATTATATTTCTCATTAAGCAATACAAGATCCTTTCCAAGTGAGCAATGGTAGCTAATCATACAATGTTTTTGATGTGATGGATATTTTTTATACATACACTTGCTAAAGGGCATTTGGAATGGATCAGCTTGAATTCAAGGTATGTGAAATAAGACATAAGGAATTCAAGATATTTATTGAGTGTGAAAATATATGTGAATATATTTTAGCATTAAAACTCATATGTGGAAAATTTTCTCTCTTTCTGTCCATCTATCACTTTCTCTTTATGTACAGAAGGAATAATATTATTTTCAATTTATATTAAATTAGGTTTATTTTTATTTTATTCATAATTGACCTATTTCATTTTTTGGTTTTATATATGATGATATATTCTATGGGTACCCCACATGGATCATAAAAACATTTAACTGAGGTTGCATTTTCATCTCAAGAATCACTATCTCCCCTATCACATGATTTAAAGACATAAAATGGTGAGAACACATAACTTAAAATTATTTGTTAGATTCAAGTAATGATACTCTATGTCACACACACACACACACACACACACACACACACACACACACACACACACACACACACACACACACACACACACACACACACACACACACGCACACGCACACGCACACGCACACGCACACGCACACGCACACGCACACGCACACGCACACGTACACGCACACGCACACGCACACGCACACGCACACGCACACGCACACGCACACGCATGCGCACGCGCGCGTGCACACGCACACACACACACACACAGATATGTATGCTCCATTGGATTCTCCATTGAGGATATATTCATGGTCATGTAGCCCAAGACCATCATTTAGGTGATATACAGTGAGTCTATAATCATTTTGTTGAAAAATTTTATTCATGAAAACTATATCATTTTTAATATATCATTTTAATGCATTAAAATATCCATTTCATATGTTTTGTAGATACCATAATTTTATAAGGTTGTAGAAGAGCCATACAATACTTCACATGTTGAGAGGAGAGTTTTTCATCATAATGAATATTTAAATACCAATATATATATATATATATATATATATATATATATATATATATATGTGTCAAGGAAACATAATTTATTTAGAGGTAATGATGAGCAGGAGAGCTAGTTATTATGCTTGGGTTATAGTTGTATGCACAATCTATTTTGTAGGCTAATATGGCCCATATTATATGCATATATAACACATTTTGGATATGTATATATTATGGTCTAAATTTTATCTCAATATATGTCCTATTTTTGATGTCATTATGACATAATTTACGTACACATTTATACTATTTGACATATTTAGATGTGAATCATATATTTTTATAATTTGTGTATACATATTTAATTATTAAATATGTCATTATTATTTGTTGAACATGTTCATAGATAGTTAAAATATTCAAATTTCATGAAATTGATGCATTGATGTTATAATGAGTACAATGAAGTCATTTTTTTATGCACATTTATGTGATGATTGTTTATCTATGTGATGGTTTCTTAGAATTATGATAGATTTCATTTAAAAAAATAAATAAATAATGAAATTATATTAATGTCCAAAAATGACCATTATCATAGAGTTCTAGGAAGAGAGACCTAAATAAATAAATTAGAAAGATACTTTGTCAAAATTTTAGACATATTGTGTTTTCATAACATGTGTATATAAAGAACATCTATTAATAAATAATAACAAACTATAATCTTCCTTTTTCAAGAGATCTATCAGTTTCTATGGTTGCATAAGTGACTCCTCTAAGCACCCCCTAGAAGATTCTCCCTAGATCAAGACAAGCAAGACACGATGATAAGTTCTCTCGCAAAACTTTTTCTCTTAAGGGACCAAAAGTTAGTGTGAGGTGTATATTATGACTCATTATACTAATTGATAAACCATATACACATGCATTTTTATGGGTGTTTTAATACTAGAATGGCCCCAATCTACTCTTTAATAGGTCCCAAGAATAAAGTTATTGTTGTTCGGATGCATCCCTAAAGATAATCTTATCATACTTGAGTGGGAAAGTTGAGAAAAATTCCACCATGTATTTTAGGAGAAAAGTGAGGGATATATACAAGTAGTTATATCTTAAAATTAAATTGGTGAGTTATTTAATCACCTCCTAGCGGATTATCCTAGATCGATATGAGTGAGACATGGTAGTGATTTTTATCTCTCAAAAAAATATCTCTTAAGGGGCCAAAAGTGGGTTAGTGGGAGGCGTACCTTATGGATCATTATCCTAATTGATGAAACATATACACATGTATCTAGATGGGTGTTTTAATTCTATAATTTCCCCAACCCTCTATCAAGCCCTATGACTAAAAATTATAGTTAGTTAAATGCATCTCTAAAGAGAATCTTCTCATCCCTAAGTGGGAAAATGAAGTGAACTTCAACCATGAATTGTAAGAGAATGGTGAGGGGCATAGATGAATTTATAGATATTAAAGATTCATAAGTGAGTCATCTATGGATCCCCTTTAATATTCTCTCTAGTGGTAGTGATTTTTCTCTTATAATCAAATTTCTCTCAAGGGACCAAAAGTTAGTCAGTGGGAGGCATATCTTGTGACTCGTTATCCCAATTGATGAACCATATATGAAGAAATGTCTAGATGGGTTTTTAATGCTATAATGGCCCTGGCCTACTTTCAATCAAGTACTAGGACTAAAGGATACAATTGGTCATATGCATCCCTAAAGAGAATCTTCTCATTCCTAAGTATAAAAAAGAGAAAACTTCCATCGCACATTGTAGGAAAATAGTGAGAGGTGGAGATGAACCATTAGATCATAAATTTGCATGGTGAGTCATATAAGCATCCTTAGAGGATTATACCTAGTTTAGGATGAGTGAGACATGATGATGAGTTTTTTCTCATAGTCAAATCTCTCTTAAGGTACCAAAATTTGGTCAAGGGAAGGTGTATCATGTAAATCATTATCCCAATCAATAAACTATCTATGAAGATGCATCTAGATATAAATTTTAACACTATAATTTCCTCCTCCACTATCTATCATGACCCAAGAATAAATATTGTAGTCAATCAGATTCATCCTTGAAGAAAATCTTCTCATATTTTAGTGGGAAATAGAGTGGAAATCTAAAATGCATTATAAAAGAGAGATGATGGGTATATATTATCCATAAGATCCTAAAATTGAATGGGTGAGCCCTCTAATCACCTGTCACAATATTATCCCCAACTTAGGATAAGTGAGATATAATGGTGAGTTTTCTCTTGAGGCTAAATCTCTCTTTAGGTACCAAAAGCTAGTTAGTGGGAGGCTTATCTTGTGAGTCATTATCCCAATCAATGAACCATGTATGAAAACACATCTAGATAGACATTTTGAAACTATAATAGGCTTCATCGACTCCCCATTAGACCCTGTGACTAAAATTTTTAGGTAGTAAGACACATCCTTGAAGAGAATATTCTCATCCCTGAGATGTAAATAGACTAAACTTCCAACAGACATTATAAGAGAATGTTGAGGTGTAGAGATAACCCATTATCTCTTCTAATTTCATATACTAGTCCTTTAAGTACTCCCTAGAGGATTTTCCTTAATTCAAGATGAGCAAGATACGATGTTGAGTTTTCTCTCATAGCCAAATCTATATTAATGGACCAAAAGTTGGTTAGTGAGAGGCATATCTTTTGACTCATTATCCAAGTTGATGAGCCATCTATGTGAATAAATGGATGGTAATTTCAATACTATTTTGGCCCCTTTCCACTCTCTATCAAACCCAAGGACTGAAAGTTAAATTCAATTAGATGCATACTTGAAGAGAATCTTCTCATACTTTAGAGTGAAAATGGACTAAACTTCTACCAAACTAAACTTTCTTAGACAAGTATTATAAGAAACCCCCAGATGATTATCCCCAAATAGAGATGAGTGAGGCATGATAATGAGTTTTCTCTCATAGCTAAATCTCTCTTAAGGTACCAAATGTTGGTCAGTAGGAGGTGTATCTTCTGACTCATTATCCCAATCAATGAACCATCTATGTCAACAAATCTATATGGATTTTTTAATATTCGAATGAGCCCCCTATACTATCCACTAGGCCCTAAGTCCAAAATTTATAATTTATTTGACAAAATCATTAAGAGAATCTTCCCATCCTTGAGAATGCAAATGAACCAAACTTATGATGCATGTTACAAGAAAACCATGAGTAGTAGAGATAAACCATCAGTTTTTATATTTTCTTAGGTGATACCTATAATCATCACATATATTATTACTATTCTCATCTTAGGACAAGTAATACATGATAATGGATTTTCTCTCATATCCAAGTCTCTCTTAAGGGACAAAAAATTGGTTAGTAGAAAGTGTATCTTTTGACTCATTAGCCCAATCAATGAAATGTCTATGTGGATACATTTAAATGGGTGTTTTAATGTTATAATGGTCCCACTTAACTCTCTATCATTCCAAAAGATTAAATTTTTATTTTGTGAGATGCATGCCTAAAGAGAATATTTATGTTCCTAAGTGTAAATAGACTAAACTTCTAGTATGTGTTATATAAAAACTATGAGGGGTAGAGATGAATAATCATACTTAAAGTTGACAAGGTGAGTCCTATAATCAAACCTTAGAGTATTCTCTCAAGATCAAGATAAACAAGACATGGCAATGATTTTTCTCTTACAACCAAATCTCTCTTAAGGGACCAAAAGTTTCTCTATAAAAGGCATATCTTATGACTCATTAACCAAATCAATGAACCGTATATGTGGATAAATCCTAATATAAATTTTAACACTATAATTACCTCCTCCACTCTCCATCAAGCCCTAATACCAAAATTTATGATTGGTCAGATGCATCCTAGAAGAGAATCTTCTCATACCCGAGAGTGAAAATAAACTAAACATTTGATGTGCATTATAGAAGAATTATGAGGGGTATATATGAAGTGTTAGTCCTAAAATTCATAGATGAGTGATATAATCACCCTATAATGGATTCTCCCTATATTGGGATGAGTAAGACATGGAAATTATTTTTCTCTCATAGCCAAATCTATTTTAATGGACTAAAAGTTTGTCAGTGGGAGGCATATCTTCTGACTCATTGGCATAATTATAAATTTATCTTCATGGATGCATCTAGATGAGTGTTTCAACATTGAAATATCACCCTTCATTCTCTATCAAGCCTTGATACTAAAATCTTTAGTTGGTTAGATGCATCCCTTTAGAGAATATTATTGTCTTTGAGTGAGAAAATGGAGTGAACTTATGTCATGTATTGAAAGAAAATCATGAGGGGTAGAGACAATTTTTAACTCTTATAATTTCATGATTGATTACTTATGCACCCCCATAATATTCTACTTATCTTGGTATGAGTGAGACATGATAATGAGTTTTCTTTTGTAGCCAAATCTCTCTTAAGGAACTAAAATTTGTTTAGTGAGAGACATATATTTGGATTTGTTAGCCCAATTGATGCAAGAGCATCTACATATATCTTGGAAAGACATGGTTACGTTGGGATGATTAAATTCAAATTCTTGTTTTCCCTCCAAATTGTGTTTAGATTTCAAACTTCTACCTTGAGAGTAAATGTAATTGTCAAAAGTGAAAAGTGAAAAGAGAGAATCTCCATGTTGGAAGCCAATCTTGGCTTAAAGAGCAAATGAGGGGAGTGGTTGAAATATTTCAACCATAAGATATTAGTCTTCTCCAAATTAGTATATGGTTGTAAATTAAAAAAAACTAGTTGTTGTTTTATCTTGAGCCCAAGTTGGGCGTAGAGGTTAGGGAGAAGATTCTTTAAAAACAAACAAAGTAAAATATGCATTGGTGGCATGAGAGAAAAGGAAAAAAAAAAAAGAAAATTCATTGAGAGGAGGATGAGAGGGACATAGAGGAGAGGAAGGATAGAGAGGAAAGGACCTCTCATTCAAGGGAAGAGATGTAAGAAGAGAAGAGGATCTCAAAGGATGTAAAAAGGAGAAAAAAAAGTTGCAGGTGGAGTCCAAGAATAGGCATGGATGTGTCTATGAAGGTTTCATAAGCCTTTAATCAATGAACATTATTTGCAAGAATTTATATTTAAAAGAAGAAAGAACAGATTTTTGATTTACATGATAATGTTATGGTTTCCTTTATAGAATTCTGGTTTCAAGAGTGACAAGCCTGTGTATGTTCATGGTTCCCTGTTTTGTAATTTGCTTTTCAATATACTGTAGTCATCCCATCGGGTTATGACAGTGTCTCCACATTATGATCAGTATAGGGATGCATGGGATACTGACGTATCTATTGATTTGAAAGTGGGGCTTGAAAGTTCGAAGTGATGGTTATGTCTCTATTGAATTTTCTCCCAGGCTTGCTCATGAGACAGAACAGACGATTGAGGCTGCTAAGTGGTTGCACAATAGAGTCAATCACTGTAATGTCTACATAAAGATTCCAGCAATAGTAGAATGTATTCCTTATATAAATAAAGTTATCTCTCTTGGTATCAGCGTAAATGTTACTCTAATATTCTCAATTCCAAGGTATGAAGCAGTGATCGATGCATACCTAGAAGTCTAGATCTTGTGAGTCAGAGGACCTCTCAAAAGTCACGAGTGTTGCTTCCTTCTTTGTAAGTCGTGTTGACACACTTATAGACAAAAAGCTTTAAAAAAATGGAATTGAGATTAGATCTGAGGCTGCACTTGCCCTTCGAGGAAACGCTGCCACAGCACAAGCCGCTCTTATTTACAAACTATACCAGGAAAAGTTCTTTGGCCCACAATGGAAGGCTCTTGAAAAGAAGGGAGCAAGAAAACAAAGAGTTTTGTGGGCCTCAATGAGTGTGAATGAAAAAAAACCCAGCATACCCAGATACATTATATGTTAATCCTTTGATTGGACCTGATAGCGTCACAATGATGCTAGATCTTGCTCTCCAAGCATTTCTGGACCATGGGACAGTTTCTAGGACCATTGATGCAAATTTTGAGGAAGCAAAGAAAATCTATGATGAAATTCTTCTTTGTTTTACCTCACTTGATTTTGATGTTTATATGATATATAAAATTTGTCTAGATATGTCTCTCTATTTCCTTTTTCTTCCATAGGAGATTATACAATGGAGATCACAGAATTTGCAGTCACTGGGATTTGTTGTGATGACCTTAAAGCAATGTGTATTTTTTTGAGATCATTTGCTAGATATTTTTTTGGTGTTTTAATTCCCTGTTTGATGAAGAATGACAACGCATCATTTTGGTATCAGAGCTTAAAGCTCTTGGGATTTGTTGACGAAAGGTATGAGTAATCTTTGCTATTTGATTTGAGTTTATTGTGTTTGAGATTGAGAACTAAATAGGTGAAAAGGAAGGTAGTCAAGCCATTGAGGCTTAAGAGGAGAAGAAGCCAAGGAAGGCTTAGTGAAGAGCCAAGAGAAGCTCAAAAGTAAGGGAGCAAGTGAATGCTCAAGAGGAAGATCCAAAGCAAGGTAAGCTTGGATTTGTGATTTGTGTTTGTTGAAGTGTTGTATAAAGAGTTGCTATAGGATTGAGAAAAGGATCAAAAGACTAGGATGCAAAAGGCCTAGGTGAGATCAAGGAGATTGTCAAAAGACCAGTTAAGGAGAAAAGGCTTGGGTGAGACAAGTGGACCTGAAGGGATCAAGAGACCAAGGTGGAAAATACTTGGGTGAAGATCTCAGAAATGGAAATATTGCTGAGAAAAGAGCAGAGCAACAAGATACATGAGGGTAACAAGAAGAAAACAAGCATCCAAAAGAAGAAAGGTATGAACAGTAGTGAAATTGATAAAGAGATTGCTAGTTTAAAAATATATTTAGCTGAGATTAAAGATGAATATGAGTCTTGGATGCAGTTGAATAGGCAAGCATGGGTATGGCCAATGAAGAAGAGGTTAAAGTGGCCAATTGATCTCCTAGTGAAGAAGAGAAGAAGGCAAAAGGATATTGCCAAGAAGAGAGAAGCCCATAGAGGCAAGAGGATGAGTAGGTTGCTAAGTGAGCAACAAGAGAAAGAGGTGGAGAAGAAGGTTCTCATTGAGGAGAACAAGGGAAGAGAAGAAAGAAAAGATGAAGTGTCAAGAAGAACACTTGAGAAGATGAGAGTGTTGGTGAAGAGAGCACTCATAGGGACCTTGTGGTCTCTTGTTTTTATTTCTAGTATTGTCTTTGAGTGGGTAATTGCAGGTATGAATAGCCTTGTGAAGGTCAAGAGAAGGGCCTTGGAGAGTGAAGAGATTGGTGCAAGAGAAGACACCAAGTACACAAGTGAATGTGTAAGAGAAAAGAAAAAGTTTGCTGTTGTTGATAAGGAAGAAAAGATGCATTGGTTAATGCATGAGGCAGGTGTTGAGGAACCCCTACAAGTAAGAGAAGTGATGGAAGATGAAGATGACTTCCATGATGCTATTGAATGCCAAGAAGAGGTAAGAGAGCAGCCAAGAACAAAGGAAGAATAAAGGACAGATAATCAAGAAGCTATGCAAGTCAAAGAACTAATGGAGCAACCCATTAAGGAGGTAAAGGTGAATCCAAATATTGATTTTTCTTATAAGCATGAAACTGTTGATATGTATGATAGAGAAGTAAAGAGAAAGGTGAAGTATTCAATTAACCATGGATATGTGATGCCTAAATGGTGGAAGAAGCAAACTCCCAAGTAGCAAGAAGTGTTGGTACAAGAGCATGGATGCAGGATGCCTACATGGTTTGAGAAGACAAATGATGAGAAGAAGAAACAAGAATGGGTGACTAAGAAGGCAAAGAGAGAAGATGTGAGTGTTGAGGCAACAACACCAAGAAGTCAATGGAAGAGGATTGAAGGTGATTCAAGCAGCCAAGAGAATGAAGGTGAGATGATGAGTATGGAAGAGGCATTCCATGAAGACAGGATGCTTGAGAGGTATACCAAAGAGGTAAAAGGTAAACAAATTGTTTATGATGATGTTTTTGAATCCTTCAATGATCCTTTCATAAGAAATAAAAAATGGAAAGTGGCTATGTGGAATAATATGCAGCAAGGAGAGAATTCCAAATGGATGGATGATGAGGAAAAGGGAGAGTATGCAGTAAAGCAATGCCTCATTGAAACCAAAGAACAAACAAGATGGCTTCAAGCAGAGATTGAAGAGAGCAAGGAGACGGAAGGTAAGGATACTGAAATTGTATTGGATAAGTATATTGATGTTGATGAAAAAGTTGACTTGTATGAAGAAACCATGGAGTGGATGAATGTATTTATAGAGGATGAAAGATAATTTGGTCCTAAGTTTGATATAGGACATGAAGATTTGGATGAGCTTGTGTTGAGTGAAGAGTTGAAGAGGATAGAAGAGTTGTTGAATCCTCCAAAAGAGTTGTGTAGAGGCACATATCAACATGGTGGCACCATTAATCAGATGGGAAATGAATTGAGGCAAGAGCTAAGAAAAGATGAGATAAGAGATGAAGGACAAGTAATCCTTAAGAATGAAGGACCCAAGTTTGATGAAGAGAATGGTGGGATATATGAGATCTCACTAAAGGAGGAAATGAGAATGTTAGAAGAGTTCTTTAGTTCTTCAAGAGAGCTACATATAGGTACAAACCATGGTGAAGACAGCATTGGGAAGAGTGAAACAAGACAAGAGCAAACCCAAGAGGCAAGGACAATTTTCATCAAGGAGCAAGAATGTGAAGATAGCCAAGAGGCTTCATGGCCTAAAGATTTTGATTCTAAGGTGGCTTTGAATGTTTTTTATGCAGGTATGAAGGTAGCTAAAGTGAATGACATACATGAGTCATTGAAGAAGCTCATGAAACAAGAAGAACAACAAGAAGATCTAGAAGACATGTATGAAGATGAAGAAGCATGGAAGCAGGAGATGCAAGATGAAAAAGAAATGAGAAGAAGGACATATCAAAACAGGAAGAAAAGCAAGAAGCTGAAGGACAAAGAATATCAAAGACAAATAGCAGCATTGGCATTCACAACAAGACCTTGGCATCCAGGCATATAATGAAGACTAATGCATAGAGGAAGCATCTCATTTGAACTAAGGTTCAAATCTTTTCTACAGGGAGAGTATGATGCAGGAGCATCTACATATATCTTGGCAAGATGTGGTTACGTTGGGATGATTGAATTCAAATTCTTGTTTTCCCTCCAAATTGTGTTTAGATTTCAAACTTTTACCTTGAGAGTAAATGTAATAGTCAAAAGTGAAAAGTGAAAAGAGAGAAACTCCATGTTGGAAGCCAATCTTGGCTTAAAGAGAAAATGAGGGGAGTGGTTGAAATCTTTCAACCATATGATATTAGTCTCCTCCAAATTAGTATATGGTTGTAAATTAAAAAAACTAGTTGTTGTTTTATCTTGAGCCCAAGTTGGGCGTAGAGGTTAGGGAGAAGATTCTTTAAAAACAAACAAAGTAAGATATGCATTGGTGGCATGAGAGAAAAGAAAAAAAAATCATTGAGAGGAGGATGAGAGGGATGTAGAGGAGAGGAAGGATAGAGAGGAAATGACCTCTCATTCAAGGGAAGAGATGTAAGAAGAGAAGAGGATCTCAAAGGATGTAAAAAGAAGGAGAAAAAGAAGTTGCAGGTGGAGTCCAAGAATAGGCCTGGATGTGTCTATGAAGGTTTCATAAGCCTTTGATCAATGAACATTATTTGTAAGAATTTCTATTTAAAAGAGGAAAGAACAGAGTTTTGATTTCCATGATAATGTTATGGTTTCCTTTATAGAATTCTGGTTTCAAGAGTGACAGGCCTGTGTATGTTCATGGTTCCCTGTTTTGTAATTTGCTTTTCAATATACTGTAGTCACCCCATTGGGTTATGACATTGTCTCCACATTATGATCATTATAGGGACACATGGGATACTGACGCATCTATTGATTTGAAAGTGGGGGTTGAAATTTTGAATTGATGGTTATGTCTCTATTGAAGTTTCTCCCAGGCTTGCTCATGAGACAGAACAGACAATTGAGGCTACTAAGTGGTTGCACAATAGAGTCAATCACCGTAATGTCTACATAAAGATTCCAATAATAGTAGAATGTATTCCATCTATAAAGAAAGTTATCTCTCTTGGTATCAGTGTAAATGTTACTCTAATATTCTCAATTCCAAGGTATGAAGTGGTGATTGATGCATACCTAGAAGGTTTAGAATCTTGTGAGTCAGAGGACCTCTCAAAAGTCACGAGTGTTGCTTCTTTCTTTGTAAGTCGTGTTGACACACTTATAGACAAAAAGCTTAAAAAAAAATTGGAATTGAGATTGGATCTAAGGTTGCACTTGCCCTTCGAGGAAAGGCTGCCATAGCACAAGCCGCTCTTGTTTACAAACTATACCAGGAAAAGTTCTCTGGCCCACGATGGGAGGCTCTTGAAAAGAAGGGAGCAAGAAAACAAGGAGCGTTGTGGGCCTCAACGAGTTTAAAAAAAAAAACCCAGCATACCCAGATACACTATATGTTAATCCTTTGATTGGACCTGATAGCGTCACAATGATGCCAGATCTTTCTCTCTAGGCATTTCTAGACCATGGGACAGTTTCTAGGACCATTGATGCAAATTTTGAGGAAGCAGAGAAAATCTATGATGAAATTCTTCTTTATTTTGCCTCACTTTATTTTGATGTTTATATGATATATAAAACTTGTCTAGATATGTCTCTCTATTTCCTTTTTCTTCCATAGGAGATTATACAATGGAGATCACAGAATTTGCAGTCGTTGGGATTTGTTGTGATGACCTTGAAGTAGTGTGTATTTTTTTTGAGATCATTTGCTGGAGATTTTTTTTGGTGTTTTAATTCCCTGTTTGATGAAGAATGATAGCGCATCACCAATAAATGAACCATTTATGTGAAAATGTTCAAATAGGTGTTTTAACATTATAATTCCGCCCTCTACTATTTGTTATGCCTTGGGATTGAAAGTTGTATTTGGTGAGATGCATCCCTTAAGAGAATATTCTCGCCCTTGAGACTACAAATGGAGCAAACTTCTTATGCACATTTTAAGAGAATGGTGATGGGTAAGATGAGAAATCATATTCTAAAATTGCATGGGAAAGTCATTTAATCACCCCTTAGAGGATTTTTCCTTGTTTGGGATGAATGGATATGATAACAAGTTTTCTGTCGCAGCCAAATCTCACTTAAGGGACTAAAATTTGGTCAATGGGAGGCATTATTCTAACTCATTAGCCCGATAAATGAATAATTTTAATGAAGGTATCTAAATGAGTGTTTTAACACTAGGATGGGATTATCCACTATATATCAAGATTTGATACAAAAATCTGTGTTTAGTCAGACATATCCCTTAAGAGAATCTTCTCATCCCTGAGAATGAAAATAGACTAAACTTTTGATGTGCATTAAAAGAGAATCATAATAGGTAGAGATGAGACATTAGCTCTTATATTTTATTATGTGAATCCTCTAATCATGACCTAGAGTATTCTCCCTAGATCAATATGATCAAAACACAATAATGAGTTTTCTCTTGTATCTAAATCTCTCTTAAGGGACCCAAAGTTGGTTAATAGGAGGTGTATCTTCTAACTCATTATCCCAATTGATGAACCATATACATGGATGTGTTTGGATAGGATTTTAACATTATAATTTCCCCCCTCCACTCTTTATTAGGCCCTAGGACCAAAATTTTTAGTTGGTCATATGCATCCCTTAAGATAAGCTTCTCATCCCTGAGAGTGCAAATAAATTGAACCTCTATCACACATTGTAGGAGAAATGTGAGGGATAGAGATGAAACATCAACTCATATAGTTTCATGGGAAAGTCCTATAATAAACTCCTAGAGTATTATCCCTATCTTGATATGAATGAGACACAAAAATAAGTTTTTTTCATAGCTAAATCTCTCTTAAAAGACCAAAATTTAGTCAATAGGAGGCATATCTTTTGAATCATTATATCAATCAATGAACTATCTACACAGACACATATAGATGAGAATTTTAATCCTATAATAGCCTCCATCCACTATCTATTAGTCCCCAAGACCAAAATATGCAGTCGATTAGATGTATCTCTTAAGAGAATCTTCTTGTCCCTGAGAGTGCAAATAAACTGAACTTTTGACACACATTGCAAGAGAACCTTAAGGTGTAGAGATAAACCATCAACTCATATAATTTCATGGGTAAGTCCTATATTCAATAAATGGAGGATTATCTCTCACATGTATATACTCAACAAGTATTATTTTTAGGATTATTTTTGTTTCAATAAGATAATATTATATATTCATAACACCAATAATGTGAAGGTGGAAGCTCATCTGATACCACTAACCTGCATTAAAATTGTTCATAAAAAATTCAAACAAAAATAAACACATAATGATAAAATAATTCAAAATTAAAATATATTAAATCAAATAAGCTCACTTTAGTAATTTAAAATGCTAGGCACATTGAAAATTAACATTACCAAGTTAATCCAACATACCTTTAGGATCAACTCTACTTTTTATTGATTCAAGAATCACTTTATTTTTATATTCATGAACTTTCCAAAAAGTTTTGTTTATGGAATTTATATGATAGTGTATCATTTGAATATTTTTAGTGATAATTAAATTTAAATAGTGAAGCACCAGCCTATGTGTTTTTGAAGTCCTCAAATAACCATTGTCTTATTTTTTATGATAGTATCTATAAAGCCAAGTTCTTGTAACCACCATGGATGTAGTGGGATATACTATGTATTCTACATCCATGATATTTGTGATTGATGTTTTTTTCTACTACACAATGAGATAAATAGTAGTTTATTCCCTCATCATTGTGCTCATGTGTAATTACTACAAAAACATTGCCTACAATTAAAAAATTAAAAAATTGTAAGGACATGGAAAAAAATAATATCTCACTAATAGAACTATTGCCACAGTTAAATTATATATAAATTATACCTAGTTGCACAAGATTTGAGATGTAGTCAAATATAATTGATCATGTCATTTCATGATCCCTCAATAGTGAAAATGAATCACTGGTATCCATAGGCATTAATGGTCTATAATACCATTATTTAACCCATTATTTTGACTCACATTCATTTCTATTAAATTCCATATAGTGTGAACAAAAATATGACATATCCTTAGTATAAGTATTCCATGAACTATAACTTGAGATTCAAATGGATTGGAAAACATGCAATCTAGGTAATGTATTGAAATATTTATATAATGTCTTATATTTTTTCTTCATTAACCAAAAGAATATTCACACATGAGAATGTTTATCTGATCCATGAGAATTTTTTCATTATCCTAAGTCATAATAATTACAACATCAATAAAATTAGCACCATCCTTGTGCTTTACTTATTATTTTTAAAATTTTATTTTTACACATGTAACTGCACCATCATGTTCCCCTTTCCCATGTCCACCCTCAAAGAAACTTTAAAAATGTTTAACTCCATTATACTTATGCATCCTAGTTAACCAATAAAACATTTGATAATTATTAAAATATCCTGCATAATCATCTGACCAAATGTAATGTGTATCAAACATGATTTATATTGCATTCATATTTATATAAAATAACTCAATAAATTTGGAAAAACTTTGGTGAATGTGATCTATCATCACTTATAAAAGTGGTGCTCCCTCAAAATATTTCTATTATCATTTGTGCTATCAAGTGTATGTCTGAATGTAATATGCATGAAAATTCTAACTTGAGTTGAATTATAGTAATGTGATTGAACCTCATTATATGCTTGTAGTGTGTAGTTTTCAGTAAAGTCCACAACTAAAACAATGGTGCCAACTAGGAAGTTATCCTTGCATATCTTGAATTGATTATCTAACCATTTTTGATTTGTGTGTGTCTTGCATATTGGTAGATAATATTCTTTTTTAATTAAAATATGAAATCATATACAGATACTTCGGGGTCATAAACAAATCACATATTGATTACTCTTTTCCATATTTTAAAACATACTTTATAGATTTAGACTTCTCAAAATCAACTAGTTGCTTTCCAAATTCATGTGAAATTTATTCATGTATACAAATACTAAAATTTGAAAAACCAACATGAGTGTTACATATTACATATAAAAATTCTTTGGAAAAAACAATGTCCCTCAAGTCTTTGACAAAAAATACTTGGGATTAACTTTCTTGATGTTTTAGGTGAGGAAGCCACCATACATTCCTGCATAATCTCATCAGTGTGTAAAGTAAAATATATATGATTAAAAAAATAAAAATGCATAACAAATTAAACATGGATCCTAAAACAACATGGCATGCATGATTGATTAATTTTAACATATAAAAGCTTGCACATCTAAAATGACCTTTGTCTAATTATCAGTTTCCCATTAAAATTTTCAATAAACATTTTATAAGATTCTATTTGGGTCATGTTGTTTAACCTTAAAATGAAATATGTTGTATGTTTTCACTTTAAGCTTAGGGTTAAGAATATAGAAATAAAATGTCATAAGGGTGATAATTAGATTGATAATAGGCAAATTAAATGCTAAATTCATATATAAGGACACATTGAATTTATTATGCTAAGATAGTCTAAAAATGAAATGTAAAACTAAGCTAGATATAAAAATGAAAAAGAAGAGAAGTACTTAACTTGTTATGATGTTAATGTAATTATGGATCTAGAACATGCTAAAAGTAGGTGTGAATATAGCTCTAGAATAGTTATAAGATTCTAGATCTAGAGCCTCTATCTATTTGGAGAGTTATATCAGCCCTAGATGGTTATGCCAATGCTTCTATCTGAGTTTAATGATAGTATCTTGTATAGAATATCTAGTAAAAAAGATATGACCACCTAGATGCTTCTAGTTTTGGCTTTACCTTTGCTCTAATACATTCAAATATGGGTTATGAATTGTCTCTCCTTGTGAAATGTAAAAACCCTATCTTTCCATCTTTAATGTAACTTTAGGAAAAAATGGGTTAGTGGGCACACCATGTTCATCTAACCCCAATGAATCCATTGTCAAAGGGTACTACCTACATAGCCAATACTCTACAATAGGGCCTCAAACTCATGTAGTTCCACCTATGTGTTATATTGTGTGTGAATTATTCAATATGTGTAAAGTAAGTACTATAGTGACCTACCTTGTAACTTGGCAAATCAGGATCTTGGGATACTCCTTAAGTAATTCAGACCTATAGATGTGTTATGCCTATGACTAGTATGAAAATATAGAATTTTTAATTATTTGAATATTTAATAGAGTGTTTTTTGATAAGTGCCTACATGTATTTGGTATTTTCTAAGTGAAGAATGAATGAGGGTTGATATTGTATCTATACCAAGCCCTTAAGAGTAATAACTTACATTGAAGCACACATGTTGAACATTAGAATACATTTCATTTGTAAATTGGATGAATTTAGGGCATTGGACACTTGTGTTATGATAAGATAGTAAGGTTGACACTACCATCTATATTGGAGATTAGTGTCGAGGGAGTATCAAAATTGGTAAAGGCTAAGAACTTGCCAATGTGTAAGATAAGTATATTTTAAGCATTTTGGGAAAGATAGAATATCTTTGTCATCAATACAATAATGGTCAGACTAAGATATAGTCTAATGGGCACAAGATAGATTAGATGCAAAGCTTGAAGAAGTAAGGAGAGTGTATCTATATGGTGGACAACCAAGTTTTAAGTTTGCCAAGTGTACAAGACTGAAGTGCTACATAATCAAAAAATATATTCTACACATGTCCAAGAAATGTTTTCATGTAGCTCATAGTTTTGTAAATCTTTTATTCTTCTAACAACATGCTTTTATGTTAAATGATACCCTTGTGTTGTCTTATCAAAAAAAAAAAATTGGATGTATTGTTCCTTCAATTAATAATTTATCTTTTCATGGGAGTCTACCACTAAATGCCAAAAAATTTGTGTGTGAAGGGTCATTCTCTTATTTTTATGGAATTTATTAGAGTTTTCTTGTTCAATTTCAAGTATGTACTTTTTCACTAAGAAATTGACCTTTAGATGTTAACTTAATCTTATAGATTATAATATTACTCGTCTTTCCACATTACTATAATTTTTTTGAGTTCTATTTCCTATTGTATTAAATTCATTAAATACATTATTTACTATTGCATTGTTTCTTCCTTCCATATTGCTTGTTATTAACCCTAAATTATACATCACAAGGTGAATTTTTTGCATTTTCATTAATTGAACAAATAATTGACATCATTTTGTATTTATTTTATTATTAAATACATAGTCCCATACACGTTGAACATGGAATTAAATTGATCTTTTCAACATTTTACCTTCCATGATTTCCAATATTTTATCATTTATTTCAACCAAATACCTTGGTGATCATCACATTATCCTTGGAGTTGTGGTTCTAGGAGCTATATTTTGTATTAAATTGGATGGTATTACTACTTCAGCCATAGAAGGTATATTAAAGTGTTGGCTAGGTATATTATACCTTACAAGTGAAGTGAATTTATCTTCATTAGTAGAGAGATGAATTGGTATCATTAATTAATGTTGATTATCATCTTGCTCAAAAAATTCATTATGTATAGATGTTTCTGTTAGGTTGTGGAGCTAAAAGCTTCACCAGGGTGCAAACAGGAGAAGTTATGGAGGTTGCAGAGGAGTTGCGGAGTGTCACAGACACCGGTGTCAGTCAAGACAACTGACGATGGTAGGAGGGAGACAGGAAGGCAATCAACGTCAGTCATGGATCAGCCGTTGTCGGCACCCCCAGGCAGTCAGGGACCGACGTCGGTCACCTGTGGTTTGAGCTGCGAGTACATTACAGGCAGTTGGTTGACGAACCAAGTGTTTGCATGTTTAGAGCTATTCTTAGACTGAGAGCTATGGATTTAATTATTTTATTATTATCTAATTATTGTTTGGATTAGATCTATATATGGACTCATGATTGTATTGTAAAAGTGTGGTAGAAAGCCATAGAGCTTTTAGAGAGAGCTAGTGTAGCTCCTCCTAGTTCCAAAGGGGTGCTGAGTGTGTATGATCAGGGAGAGTTGCAATGTCTGCAAGGTCAAGGAGCTGATCCACTGGGGTACTGGTTGAAGAATCATAAGGACTTGGTGAGGCAAGGACAAGGGTTCTTTAGGGGTGTAGAGACATCTACATGGTGAGTAAGGTCTAGTGATTTGCAGGTAGTAGCAGAGAGCAGGAGATCTACTTGGAGTACAGATGTGTACTTGGTGAACTGGCAGTGTGTTATTGACTGGTTGGAGAGGTGAACGTCAATTCTGTATTGGAGTTGATTGTTGGGACCAAGAGAGAGAGGGAAGAAGGTCTTGAGGTGTGGTGAACCTTTGAGGTGGAGGAAGAAGTGGCATCTTTCTTATTGTATATTCTTTTAAGTAATTATTAATACAATTGTGTATTGTCTCTCATATTCCTGTGTTGTTTCATATTTCTAGTTACTTATTGATTCTGGTATAATTCCGTGTTTAGTTGCTAATACAAGAAGTAATCACATGTTTTCTAATTGGTAGAGCAAGATCCTGACTCAGTAGGGATTGGAGCATGTTTATTATTTTGTGGTTTCCCTGACACGTGGTATCAGAGCTTTTGGTTGGGTTACTAACAGGTGGTTTCAAATCTGGTAGTGTTTGTTGATTATAGGTTACTCACAGGGGTTTTTGATTGAGTGGGAGTATAGCAATGGTAGAAGGAAGTAAGCTACGAATGGAGAAACTAAATAGCACGAATGGTCTGATTGATGGAAAGAAAGAGCAGAGAAAAAGATATTGTTGGTTGGTAGCAGATCAACATGAAGGAACTGAAGATGCAGATGTTGCAGGTGTTGTTGCACAGGATGCTTTGGCAGATTTCTTGGATAAAGTTGAATCTTGGATAACAGATTCTTTTACCTCTTTCCATGCAGTTTGAAATAGAGCATCTTTTCATGGGTATGTCTTTGGAGACTTTGGAGAGATTTATTTAGGAGCTGGAGAGCCTTGTCAAATTATTGACAAAGGGGAAGTGAAGCTGAAATTGTAGATGGATGACACGCAGTGGTTGAAGGAAGTCATGCAGGTACCGGTCTTGGAGATGAGTCTAATTTCTTCAGGAAATTTGGGTGATGGGAGATGTATTATAACTCTCACAGTGGATACACTTGAATTAGATGGTGGTAAGAAAGTAGGTATCCTTTATCTATCTACTTATATTGTTGATTCACCTTCTGTTATAGAGATGTGGCTTTGTAGGCTTGGTTACATATGTAGAAGGAGAATGCAGGTTCTGAAGCGGAAGACATATGTTTTTGACAAGCTAAAGAACTGGAAAGCCTTGGTGTTCATGGAGGAGATGACAGATAGAGATCAGGTGAGAGAACTAAATTATTCTGAGCAGAGCAAGGTTGATTTGATTAGGATTTTGATCCATGGAGAGCTCGTGGGTAAAAAGTTATCACTCACAGATGAACACAGGTACCAGTGTCGATCACACAGTAACCGACATTGGCAACAAGAAGATTGACATCGGTCATGAAGGAACTGATGGTGGCAAAAAGGATACCGGCGTTGGCCAGGGAGATGATGTCGGCAGTTAGGGTCAGTGCAGGGAACCAACATCGGTCGAGAGTAGACTGGGAGATGGCTGAGATCGGTCATTGGAATGGATATTGGGTAGACAGCAAGTCTCAAATGCTCATGTGGAGGTTAGAAAGGGTAAGTGAACCTCATATTCATTGTTCACCTTCTTTATATTGCTTACTGATGTCGAGAACTAGGAAGATGTGAAGAGGCAATGCAGGTAGAGTCCAAATACAGTGGGAGCTTAGCATGGATGAGGAGTAAGTCCTTGGAGAAGAACCAAACAGGTATTGTTGGTAGAGTTGTCAGCTGGAAGAAAGCACTGAGAGACGGATGGATTCCTATTTTAAAGAAGAGAGTGGATGGATACAAGAGACAGATGGCTAAGGCATGTGGTCTTGAAGTAGCTACAGGACAGTGGTATAGGGTTTGACAGGTGGATGAATAAGCATGGCTTCAGTCAATGTCAGTGTAACTATTGTGAATTTTTATTCTTACCAGGTGGATGATGAGTCACGACATTATCCAGTTACTATATGTGGATGGTTTGCTAGCAGGTTTTGTACATACAGGGATTTGTTGAGCTAAAAGGTAAGGTTAGTTTAGAGGTGTGTCATGAGGAATTTGGAGCAGTGAAATTCTTTGGCATAAGAGACATGGGGATTTTATCTCCAGTGGGAGTTGATGTGAAGACGGTGTTGGCGAGGTTCATTACACAGGATGCTAAATTAGAAAGCACACCAAGGGCTGGACAGTTCAAGCTTAGCTTGAAACAGGGTTCGAAATCACATGAGGTCTATTGTAGATCTGATTTTCCCAATCAGTGGGGGTTGTCAGAAAGTATGGAGCCAATTCAGGGAAGGAGTACTGGAGGGCAGTTCAGTGGGACTAGCAGTAGGGATTCTTGTTATGCAGGGTCAAGTTCTTCACTACATGGATGTGTAGGTTCAAATGTGGCAGGTTACTTGAATGACAGGTATAACATCACAGTTGTGTGGTGGTTGGTCTTCAGGATTCATCTTAAAGAGGGATACAAACTAGGAAACAGATTAGACGGGCTACAGATACAGGTACAAGTGAAGCTATTTATCTCCAAGTGGGAGATTGTTAGGTTGTGGAGTTAAAAGCTTCACCAGGGTGCAAACAGGAGAAGTTATGGAGGTTGCAGAGGAGTTGCGGAGTGTCACAGACACCGGCGTCAGTCAGGACAACTGACGATGATAGGAGGGAGATAGGAAGGCAACCAACGTCAGTCATGGATCAGCCAACATCAGCACCCCCAGGCAGTCAAGGACCGGCATCGGTCACCTGTGGTTTGAGCTGCGAGTACATTACGGGCAGTTGGTTGACAAACCAAGTGTTTGCATGTTTAGAGCTATTCTTAGACTGAGAGCTATGGATTTAATTATTGTATTATTGTCTAATTATTGTTTGGATGAGATCTATATATGGACTCATGATTGTATTGTAAAAGTGTGCTAAAAAGCCATAGAGCTTTTAGAGAGAGCTAGTGTAGCTCCTCCTAGTTCCAAAGGGGTGCTAAGTGTGAATGATCAGGGAGAGTTGCAAGGTCTGCAAGGTCAAGGAGCTGATCCACCGGGGTACTGGTTGAAGAATCATAAGGACTTGGTGAGGCAAGGACAAGGGTTCTTCAGGGGTGTAGAGACATCTACATGGTGAGTAAGGTCTAGTGATTTGCAGGTAGTAGCAGAGAGTAGGAGATCTACTTGGAGTACGGATGTGTACTTGGTGAACTGGCAGCGTGTTACTGACTGGTTGGAGAGGTGAACGTCAATTCTATATTGGAGTTGATTGTTGGGACCAAGAGAGAGAGGGAAGAAGGTCTTGAGGCATGGCAAACCTTTGAGGTGGAGAAAGAAGTGGCATCTTTCTTATTGTATATTCTTCTGAGTGATTATTAATACAATTGTGTATTGTCTCTCATATTCCTATGTTGTTTCATATTTCTAGTTACTTATTGATTCTGGTATAATTCCGTGTTTAGTTGCTAATACAAGAAGTAATCACATGTGTTCTAATTGGTAGAGCAAGATCCTGACTCAGTAGGGATCGGAGCATGTTTATTGTTTCGTGGGTTCCCTGACAGTTTCATCATATTGTGTTTCTTCATGTGTTTCATCAATCAATTCAAATTTATTAATTTCATCTTCTGCATTTTGAATTTCTTCATTTAAAATGGACTAAGTAATTTATCTTATCTCATTTGAAGACATTTTTGAATTTACATTCCATCAAATTGGGCATGCTATTTTCATTTGAAATATTACCTAGTGAGGAGGAAGTACATAGTTTTAGTAGTAAAAATGAGTTTGAAGTTTGTAAAATGAAAAATGAATGAGTCAATTTCATGGACAATTAAAAAAAAAATTGTGAGCCATAAAGGATGTACAAAGGGCCAAAGGACATATTCCATTTGTCTTCTCCAAAAGGCATATGCCCTTTTGGATTCAACAAAGGGCATTCATGGCTTTGCCTATTTGTATCTGCCTCCATAAAGGACATATGCCCTTTGTCTTCTCCAAAGGGCATATGCCCTTTTGGATTCAACAAAGGGAATTCATGGTTTTTCCTATTTTTATATGCCACCATTAAGGATGTGCATGATTTTTAAAAATATGCAAGACCTTTGTGATGGCAGATACAAATGGGCAAAACCATGAATGCCCTTTATTGAATCTAAAAGGGCATATGCCCTTTGTCACTTTTCAAAGGTTGTACACCCTTTGAAAATGATTTACTCCATTTAAAAACTTAAAAATTTGTACTTTACCACTTTCCCTCCAAAATAGGCTTTGTTTTACACTTTGGGGGGGGGTCCAAAACTATCCTGAACCCTGTCATGAACCAACCAAATTAATTTTTTAGAAATTTATGTGTCTTTTCCATATTTTTGAACAAATCAAATCAGTCAGATTATATATATATATATATATATATATATGGATTTTTAGAAGGAAAAATGTAATTTTTAAATATATAATTTTTTAAATGTTAAACTATCATTTATAATTATTACTTAATTTATGCACTACATACCTCATTATGGACTATATACATATCATTATAAATACGTTTATAAAATTTTGACCATTTACCAAAATTTTATAAAACTTATATCTCAACAATCTACACATCATTAGATATGTTTAAAAAAAAATTATTTTGAAGAAGTTAAGGTCAAACAATTGTGTTTGTACACTATAGTTTCAATTATATAGTTGTCATAAATTTTGAAATTGTGTGTGTGTGTGTGTGTGTGTGTGTGTATTAAAAAATATTCTTAAAAAACTTTGACATTTTATCTATCCATATATGAAATTTGAATACAACAATTCATTTGTATACTCAAAATATGTGTGTTTGTACACATGCAATCTCATTATTGTTTTAAAAAAAAGGATCAATCCATCATCATAAATGCATCTATTTCACACACTTTTATCATCTAGGTATTTAATTAAAATTATATATTTAGAAACTAAATTCAAAATGACACAATTCATATTCTTATGTCATTATTAAATTATTTTTCCAAGTGTCTCTAACATTCTCTCCAAGTTCAACTATTGTTATTTTCCAAATAAATGTCATTTTAAGCCCCCCACTTTTGTCCCCCATTATCCTTCATCTACCCATTATTTTATTTACATTATAAAAATGATTGGTCTTATTCTAGATTAAAATTCATAAATTATTAATTTCTAACTTTTTATATCTTACTATTAGATCCATTTTTAGGGAATAAAATATTAAAACCAATGCTTATATAAATGAGTCCTTTATCTAAGTGGTTTTCCATGTGGATAACCTTTTTTGATGATTTAAATTAAAGAGGACTCTTAGATAATGTGTATTGACTATATATCCTTGAACAAGATCACCATAAAGAATATATATCAACTTCCATAGATTGATGAATTATTCAACCAACTTTAGTATGTTAATTAAGTTATTAATTTGGATCTCAAATCAAGAAACCATGAATTTAACATGAATAAGGAAGATGTATGGAAGATATCATTAACAAATTATTTGTATGAATGGTTGGTACTTACATTTAGTTTATGTAATGAACCTACTATATTTATGAAATTAATGAGTTATATATTGAAGTATTTCATAGATACATGCACCAACGTGTGTGTGTGTGTGTGTGTGTGTGTGTGTGTGTGTGAGAGAGAGAGAGAGAGAGAGAGAGAGAGAGAGATAGATTTCATTTATTTGTGGGAAAAATGTTTGAATAATTATACTAGTGTTGGAATAAAAATAGTTGTTGTGTAATATAAAGAAATGCTAATTTATAAGATATTCACCTACATATTTGGGACATGTGTGGATCCAAAAAATATTGATATTTTTATAAATTATTTTACACTTTTGACTAACATTAAAAAATGAATATTTTTATGGTTAGTATGATACCTGAGGTATTTTAGTCCATCTTTCCTGTAGATTGTACTAGATATACATTTATAGTTGAAAAATGTTGTAAGGGTTTCAATTGGAGTAAGGAGAATTATAATTATTTTAATTCAATAAAATAAGATCATCCATGAACATATGTTTTTTTCTTATCTTGCATCAACCATTAAAATTTTAAATGGATGCAAGTGAATATGTTATGGGGATAGTTTTGTTGTAAGGATTAAACCTATTTTTTTAATTATTTGGAGATATTTCTTCCACAATAATGGGATATCCTATTTATAATAAAGAATTGTATGAATTATTTTAGGAAATAAATAAATTGAAATAATATCTATTTGGTAATAAAGTATTGTGCATAATTAACACAAACCTATTCAATATTTATAATAAAAAATAAATTATAACAAGAAAAGCATTGTAAATGGTTCAGATTCTTTCAAAAAATATATTCGATCATAAATTACAAGAAGGGTATCATAAATTTAGTGTAAAATATGTTATCTAGGCCATTAATAATAGAAGAATGTTTTAGATTTGAAAATAATCTCACGACTTAAGAATTTAAAAAAAAAAGGCTCATAAGGAAGAATTTACACAAGATGAAGATTTTAAGAAGACATTCAAATGATTTAATGTCATGAAATTTGATGATACAATAAAGGATTAATGATATCTAAAGGATATTGTATTCTAAAATCTGGTTAAGTTTTCTGTGACAAAGGAGGAATGACTTCTATGGATGAGGTAAGTAATCAATCCCAATGTCTTAAGACACTTTTGTGCCAGTAACACTATGGATCATTTTCAAAGGCATGTGTATTGGATAAATATGCAATAAGAGGTATAAAAATTCACTAGAGGGTGTAAGTTATATTTTACAAGAAAAACCATGGTTAGGAAAAAAGGAATGCACATGCAACTACCTATGCCCACTAGGCCATGCAAATAGTTTATATGAATTTTGTGGGATGATTGATAATGTCCAAGAATGGGTATGACTATATATATATATATATATATATATATATATATATATATATATATATATATATATATATATATATATATATGAAATAAAATATCAAAAGAACATGAAGCAATTGAACTATTATTTTTTATTTATTGAGTGAATTTTGGGTTTTGTAAGTCCACTTTTTGAGACATATTCTATATTCTTTGAGGAAGTTTTGGACCACCTTATGGATAAATATGGATAAAAAGATACAATGAAACCTAACTTCCATTAAATTTTGATGAAAATACATAAGTTGTAAATATGAATTTGGTACAAATGATAAAATGTTATAATAATAAGTATTCAAGAACTTGGAATGAGTCTTTGTCATATATACAACACTCTAAAAATAAGGAAATACATACATTTACTAACAAGTCACCATTTGAAGCATGTTTACGATACTTTCCAACTGATCCACTTGATGTTGTAATGGAACAATATGTATGAGTATAAATCTAATGTTTAGAGGTGAAAAAGGTATTAAATTTATTTTAAAGGATTAGGAAAATTCATCTCAAAGTGAAATATTATTTAAATAAGACAAGTCTCAAGACAAGTAAAAAGCTATACATGACTAACATTGTAAGAAGAACAAACTCAAAGTGGTTGACAAGGTATTGCTTTCCTTAAGCAAGTAATTTATTCAAGGACAAGATAGGATGATCAAACCTCTAAGGTATGGTCCATTTAAAACTTTATGGTAGATTAGAAAGAATGATTTATATCAATATAAGATTCATTATAATCTATTTAGTTGTGAATCATGATAATTTGTATTTGAATAAACCATATATACTAGATGAGGAGGATGAAGGAAAATTAAATCTATCTATAGAATAATTGGTTGTGGGAAAATGAGGAGAGTTATAAGATGACGTGTTTCTATAGTTTAAATACATAAAAACATGTTGGGTACCACAATAATTTTGGTAGGTTATCCTCAAGGGGAACACACCAAGGCAAGAAAGATTGCACTCCAAGGATAAACTGGAAGATTTTTCTCTACATCTCCCCCACTAGTATTTTATGGATCTATAATCCCCTCAAAAGGGAGGTATCATCCATAAAGATAAAAAATAACAGCTCATCCATTAGACAACAAGATAAAAATCTGGTTTCAATAAATTTCAAGGATTTTACCATTAGATAAAAGATTCAGTAACTTATGTGGAGGTTATATAAAAACCATTTTTTGAGATGGTATTTATGTAACTATTATAATTACTAATATGTATTAATCACCATTTTATCCTACAATAACTATACATATATAGTAACAATAGAGATATTTTATATTGTATTTTTATTTTTTTTAGATGTTTGTAGGTCCTTTAGTGAATGGAAGGACATATCTGAGGATAATAAAAGGAGGAAAAAGTTCATAGAGGATCATTTTTTATGATAATTTCTGTTCAATTGATGGTAAGAAGGATTAGAGAAAAAACTAATGAGGGAAGTTGAGTGACCAAGATAGAAGTTTATTCTACCTAATTAGTTATACCCATTATAGTTAATTTGTAACCATAAAAGAGAAGTAGATAAATCATTTCTTCTGATTATTTTTTTTTAGACCAAAATATTTGTCTCTTCCATCTTCATGGGTTATGCATTTTATTTATTTTTATTACATTCTTATTTTATTTATGAAAGTGTTGTTTTATGTATTTCAATAACACATTTCATTAATTATAACACATTTAAGAAATTTAAACTTTCATTTTTAATAAAATTCAAAGTCGAACAATAATTTGTGATTTTGTGAATTCTAACAAATAATTTACTTAATAGTAAATAGTCTAGTTATGTGTTTCCTTGTGCACCTATAAGGTGTTAATTTGAATTAAATAATAATATGAGTACACAAGTATATTAATTTATTTAAAAAATTATTAAAACTCAATTCCAAAAACACACTTTGACTTTTCTAACATGTCATCTACTAAAGTGTAAAAGTAAAATTGCATTGTTAGGGTAGTACCCCTTATACCAAAATTTGATTTATAGTAAAAAACAAATATGGTATATTATTTTATTACATCTCACACAAGGGGATAAGGGTTAGGGTATTCACATTACATTGGATTAATTTTTGGAATACAAGTTTATTAATTACCAACTTTTTTAAGAATAGGGTTTTGACTAAGGAATATGCTCAAAACTACACCTATGTTTTTCTCTTACAAGGTAATTATGGAAAAAATAGGGTTTGTAATAAGGATAAGAAAATTATATAAATCCAAAACTCAATTAGATAATTTAAAAGATATTTTTGAATAGCAATATTAGAAAAAGATAAACGATTTACAAAAAATTGGCATCATTTATAGGATCAGCCATAGACATTAGGATCAAACCTAAGCCTTATAGGATTGACCTAATTATATTGATGTAACCAAGATTGAATTAGTTTGATCTTGTTTGATTTATTTAACGTCTTATATCAATTCCAATTGTATAGTTTTACTGTAAGACTACTTCTAGACCTAATTACTTCTCTTTATAGCCTTTGAGAATGCAAAAAAGAGTGATAATTCATGTTTTTCTCTATAAACCTTAGTTATCAAATTTTAATCATTTTATTCACTTACATTCAAAAATATCATATTTTTATTTCTATATTGTTATGTCTTAGTCAGATCTAAATTACAACATCATTTATCAACAAGTGCAGTGATTTTTGTCCTAAATATTTTTTTATAATAAAACACTACCAAGGTAATTATATTGTAGCATATTAATTCTATAGAAGAAACATCACCTAAAAATGAACGAATTTTGTAAGGTAGTATTGAAATAAATGAATTTGATACATTATAAGAGGGTACATGGAATAACATATTTTTTTCCAATGATGATGATTATAATGATAGTGGTTACATTTTTATTTCTTATATAGTGATAATGATTATATTTTATTATCTTTCTTAGACTCATGGGTACCTATACATCATGATACTACATTTAAGGATAGGAATATTTCCACTTATATAAAATGTAATGATGATTCACCTAGTATTATTAGTTATCTTTATTTTCTAATCCTATATGTTGGCACCTAGACTATCTATATTTTACTAATCATAATTTAATTTATTTTAATTTTAATTTTTTTAATTTCTTGTATTGAATTTCCTCTTATTTGTACATTCATTTTTATATTATTCTTTTAATATTTAGCATATTTATCCTATTTTTTAACCATTTGGATCCTTCATTATTTAAACATTTCATTTAAACTTCTTATCTTTTGTTTGCTTCATATTGTCTAAATTTTGAATTTATATTCTTATTTTGGTTTTCCTTTGTTTTTTTATTTTAAGGTTTTAAATTTATGGATGGATTAAAAATCATATTTAACTCGCTCTAAAATTGAAGTTACGTATCAACCAATCTATCTCAAAATTACTATTTATCAAACTAATTATGTTGTAAGTGAGAATGTTGACCAAAAACTTTACTGAATAACTTCAAATTTTAAAAAATATTATTTATGACATAAATTATTATATGAATTAAATAAAATCATAGATTAAACATTTAAAAATGTTTCCTAATTAGAATAAATTCACCACACTACCTTTTTGTATAATTCTTATTAATAAAGAAAGCTAAAATAAGCTTATTACAAGGTCATTTACATTGTAAGTTAAGTCTAAATATAAAGAAAAATAATAATTAACTACTAATTCAACTTATTAGAAAGATATGGACATCATGTAAGAAGCCTTTTCATCTATTAAGAAAACATGCATGCTCACATACACACTATAAAAGTAAAAGTCTTAAAATATAATTCTAAAAATATAAATATAAAAATATAACTCTTAAAATATCAGCCTTAATAAAATAATTTTATAGTTTAGTTAACTAAATTTTTAATAAACTACAGTGAACTAGACTTTAACTTGCATTTCTAGTTATTTCTTAAGAAATTCCTTGGAAGTGTTTAAAATTAAACAAAAACATAATTTAATAAATTAATTAATTAAATAACTTTTATAAACATATAAAATACCAAATAATATAAATATAATATAAATAATAAAGTGTCCAAATTAGCATCATACTTAACATTTCTCCATTTGGTGAAAAGAAGTGAAATGCCTATCATCTCCATGAATATGATTATTTATTATTTTGGTAAAAATATGATCAAATATATATTTAATTCTAAAATTTTCAATGAAAAAGTATTTTTTATTGACCAAGTCTCTGAAAAAATGATGTTTGAGTTCAATGTGCTTAGTTCTAGAATACAAAAATGGATTCTTGGATAATTATATCACCCCATTGTTATAACAAAATATTTATGTTAGCTCAAGATGAGCCTCTTTGAAATAAGAAAATAATATTCTTACCCATAACATTTTTTTGCAAGTTGATATAAGGATTGTATATTTGGTGTCAATAGAAGATAATATAACTGAAGCTTGTTTCTTTAAAGATCAGGAAACCAACCCACTTCTTAGTGTCAAGTAATAACCTAAAGTTGAATTTATATCATCAAGTGATCCTCCCCAGTTTGATCTATATTTTAAATGAGATACAAAGACCTTTTTATCTTGAAATTAATAGCATGTCATAATTAATTCTTACATATTCAAAAAATATCTTCACTGCTTTCAAATATTTGAGTGATAATTTTCCCATAAATATAAAAAATAGCGAAACCACATAATTGAAATTAGGTCTTATCATAATGAGATACATAAATCCTCCCACCATTATTTTAAAATTATTTTCATCCTATCTCATATGTTTTACTCCACTTGAAGGGCTTCAAATTTTAAAGATTCTACATATTTATCATGTCTTGGGCATACTTGGATTGACAAATGAATATTTACTCTTTATTTATATTTTATTTCATGCCAAGAAAGTACTTCATAATTACAAGATTAGTCATCTCAATTTATTATTTCATATCTTTCTTTAATCTATTGAACATCTCCATAGAGCTACCTTTACAGATAAAGGCATCTACATAGAGACAAACATATGAAACATTAGAACCCGATGCTTGTATATAAAGATTTGGTTCATTTTGAATTATTAAAAATAATTTACCAAATAACCAACTATATATTATTAATTAACAATCAATTGGATCTTTCTTCAACCCATTAATAACCTTCTTCAATATAAATACCCAAAATTATTTACTCTTTATTGTAAAACCATGTGGCTACCCTACATATATTTATTCATAAATCACTCTGTTTAGGAATGCACTTTTGACATTAATTTATATATTTTAAACAATTTATGATATTTTAAAAAATAATTAGTATTATAGTATCTTGACATGCCACGAGCACATAGGTTTCCTCATACTCAACCCCATAAGTTTGTGCAAATCCTTTTACAACTAGTTTAGCTTTTAGCTTATGAATTATTCCATCACTCTTCAATTTGGTCTTGTAGACACAATTGGTCACAATGAAATTTTTATTTAATGTAGGATAAAATAAATTACACATATCATTTATTTTAATTCAATCCATCTCTAATTTCATAGCATCAACCCATTCTTTCTTTTGACCAGCTTGTGCATAACTTCTAGGTTCACTAACCACAGTTCATAATGTAAACATAGTATTTTCATAATAAACATCATTAAAAAAAATAAATTAATGATTTTATTCCTTTTAATACTCCTCTCATAATTATGATCTGAAATATTATTGGTTTGATGAGGATAAAATAAAAGATTGCTCTTATTTGGAGTTGATAAAGATGGATGACTAGTCTTTTGGGAAGAGCTAGTATTATTTTCTATTGAATAAGAAACATTTATAAGATTTTTTAAACCATTTAAATAAAATTAAAGTGTATAAAACCCTTAAATTATGAAATATTTATATACATTATCATAATAATCATATTCCTTATTTTCAAAAAAAAAATCTCTAGAATCATGGATTTACTAGTAGGATTTTAAAACTTGTATGCCTTCCTTTCATCATTATAACCTTTAAAATTGTGATCAATACTCTTGGGATGATTTATATCACCATTAAATTTAATTTTAGTTTTTTTCATTTTTTCATTTCCTTAAAATTATATGGAAATTACATCTCCTCATTGCACTTAGATTTTAAAGGAAAAATCTAATTTTTTGAAACCATCTTTGTGACTTGTTATGTGATTTGAGCATCTCAAATGAAGAGAAAAAAAATTATTATCGATATATTAAAAAAAATATATATGAGAAAATAATTTGAATGATATTTATCCTCAATTTTTTTATCTTTAAAATATTTATTTTCACTCTCTTGATTATCTTGATTCGTAGCTGTCAGTATCCTGTAATCTTTTATCACGTGTCTTGGATTTTTACATTAATGACAAGTAAAGTATTTATTTATTTTACCTATGAAGTTAGCTTCAAAATTTAAATTTAAATTTGAGTTTTTTTAAATTCCCTTGATTATTATTTTTGGTCTTATAATATTTTCCCTTCATTTTAAGTGTTTCTTATTGATCTCCTACATATAGTCTCATCTTATCTTCATGGGACAAGAGAGAACTAAACAACTCATTAACATTGATAGTGTTACTTTCATTACACTCTTCAACAATGATCACAATATTCATCCATATTTGAATTAAATATATCATTTTATTACTTACTCTAACATTATCTTGCATAGTTTCTCCATAAACCCTCATTATATACAATAGATTATTTACCTCTATGCAATAATCTCCTACTACTTCAGAATCTGATATTCTCAAATTCTTAAAATTAATTTTAAGGTTTTGGATTTTGGATTTTATTAACTTAATATATAAAATTCTCTCAAACTACCTTTCCAAAAATTATTCTATTCAATTTATCTCTCCAACATTCAAAAATTTTACCTTTGAAAATAGGAATATTGATAGAAGCATAATTCATAGATGCCATGATACTCATGACAATGGATCAAAACATTATGAACCTTTATTTAATTTGTATCTGATATCAATTTAAGGGTTTTATTGTATGTATGGAGTAAAAATAATATTTTATTCACTCTAAAATTCAATTTATGTATCAACCAATATGTCACAAAATTAGTAGTTGTCAAATTAATTGTGTTGTAAGTGAGATTATCGACTAAAACTATACTAGATAAATTAAAAGCTAAAAAATATGCTTGTTAGTATAAATTAATATATAACTGAAATAAAATCAAATATTAAGCATGTAAAAATATTTTCCACTTGAATTAATGCACCACACTACCTTTGTGTACAATTCTTATTAATAAAGAAAGCTAAAATAAGCTTATCACAAGGTAAATTACATTGAAAATTAAGTATAAAAGTACAAAATAAATATATAAATTTAATTAAATACTAATTAAAATATAAATAGACTAAATATTACAAGTTTAACGTACTGATATGATATGAACATCATGAGATAATCATGTTCCTTAATTAATCAAACATGCACACTCACATGCACTCTAGACAAGTGAAAGTATAAAAATAAAATTCTAAAAATATAAATTTTAAATAAAATAAATTTAATATTTATTAAACTAAACATTTATTTAACTATAATGAACTAGAATATAATTGACACTTCTAGCTATTTTTTAGTAAATTCTTGGAAAGTGTCCAAAATTGACCAAATAATTAATTTAGGACATAATTGAATTATATAACCTTCATAAAAATATAAAATACTAAAGAAAATAAATATAATATAAATAATAAAGTTCCCAAACTAGCATCATACTCAATAATATTCTTGTAACAATTATTCTTATGCAGGACCCTAGCCCCAACTATAATGATGAGTCACTTGTGATTTAAGTTTTGAAACACTACCATTTGGTAGATTCTCATGTCCTTGGAACCTCAAAATAATTATGGGATTGTACCTAATTAATTAAATCTCTTGGGGTGCAGTGGTCCAAAATTCTACCACTTGGTAGCTTCTTGGGTCCCCATAACCTTAGAGGTATTAGGGGATAAAACCCTAATGGTTTAATCCTCCTAGGGTTCTAAGCTCTAGAATTATACCACTTGGTAGTTTCTTATGACCCTATATTAATTAGGGGTTTAATTACCTTGATAAATCCCAAAACTATTGGAATAATTCTACGTGGCATCATTTGGCTTACTTTCAAAAGCTAAAAATAGACTAAGACAAAATCCAATGAAAAAAGCTAAATCAATAAATGGTTGAGGCAAAAATAAAAATAATAAACATAAAAAATTTATCAATCCATAAAATTAAGTGACATATAAAAATCATATTATGAATTTAGATAGGCTAAGGCAAGGTTAAATGCACCTTTTAACTAAATTATTTCCATTAACACATTTCAATCTAATCATGCATCCCTTAAAATGACTCAAATAAGTTATAGAGGGTAAAAATTCACATAAACTATTAAGTAAAAGAGTAATAAAGGCCTAAATTAATATCTCAACACCAAACCAATATTCCCATTAGTTTAGTCTATTATTGGAACTGTAAGATAAACTCAACCTAGTAAAACAAGTCTTAAGGAGTTGCTCAAAATATGTGAGCTAACTAGCCTACTCATTAGAAGATAGAACTTATATCATTAGTACATATAACCATTCCCATATACCAAAGAGAAGATAACAAATTATAAATTTACTAAAATATAGAATCATATAATTTTACAATGGTCTTCAAAATCCTTTTCTTTCATTAAATAATCCTTGTAAGGGTGACCTCGGTCAAACCTAAAGGTTTATGTGCCTTACTATTTTTATTTTAAAAAGGATCCTAGATCCATTATAATTATATTTTATATTATATTGTATTATTATAGGAAAATTTTATATAAAATAGCCTACTCAAATGATTTAATCAAGGATCTTTTCCAGAACACATATCTTCACCAAAATTGATGTAGGAACATCAAGCATACAAATGCATTTTTTGTGTTGTTGAAAATTTATATGCAGTTAGGAGCCACATTTGATCAATTTTGGAATGAAAGTGTGTATTTAGTGTCCTATAGGGTCTATTTTTTTGTCATAGAGCCATCCTAAGACTTCAAAATTGTGATTTTTAGGTGTTTGGAGTTTTTCTTCCAATATTGTAATTTAAATTTCAAATTGTGAGACCTAAGCATAAAGAGGTCATATGAGTTAAATGATAAGAGATGAGGTTAATAAAGTGTTTATATGGTCATGAAATAACATTATAGGTGATTTCATATAAAAAGAGTCATTTTATAAGTAAAATGTGGTGGAATTCAAGAATCATGTAAAAAGGAGTAACTATCATTATCACATTAAGTTGACATGCAAAAGTCTTGTTTTATAACTACTCAAACCAATGTAGGTGTTGGATGAATATGGATTTAAAGGTAGTTGGTGGTATAAAAAGAGGAGAGAGAAGGGATAGAGCTACAAAAATGAGAAAGGAAAGTAAGCAAAGTAGGATTTAGAAATCTCTCCAAGAAAAGGTGGTAGAGTCCATTTCATGGAATGTTATTATAATGTTACACTACAATTGTAATATTGATAACTCATATGAATGAATGAAAGTGGTTTTGTGTGTGTTTAATATTATATTAAAGTGTATGGAATATTATTAATATATTTTGCCATGAAAATTCCCCTGAGCCATAATCATATCATATTTTTTATAGTTATAGGTTTGAACAATGGACTGTAAGTTAGAGTCATGAGAGAGAATGTTTTGAAGAAGTTGAGGTAGATTGTGAAACATGATAATTATAGAGTACTCTAATTCCAATTAAATTTGAGATATTTTATATTCTATTTTTATGTAAAATAGTGATTTGGAATGGAAAAAATCAGAGAAAAAGATAATTATGTTCTTAGAGCTTGTTATATGCTTATAACTGTCAAGAATGTGGTAAGTTGATGTTTCTTGGAACATAGCGTGTGGTTATTTGTTTGAGATGAATATGCAGGTAAATAATAATTGGTTATATATATATATATATATATATATATATATATATATATATATATTCTTAATAATATACTAAAGTAAAATATTCAATACAAAGTCAATAATATGAAGGAACTTTGTTTATACAGTTGAAACCTTGTTTGTATAGTCCAAGACAAGAACGAGGGTATGAGTATGAGAATCCACATGGATATTAAGTTGATTAAGTATTATTATCATTTAAAAGGATACTAAGGTATTTATAATGACCATTTTAAAGTTTTTTTAACCTTTTTAATGTATGCGAATCTATAAAACCCTTGCACAATCAACTAAAGGTACAAAAAACTCTATGTTTTATTGTCTATAAGAATTAATAGGATTGAGTAATGTCTTTAGACAATTTTAATAGGTGTATATTATCAAAATAGGCCTATTAAATTTTTTGTCTCAGTTGGAAAGGACCTAAAATAAAATAAAGTGAATTTTGAATCCTCTCAGCCTCTATAGACAACCAACTAGGGTTTAGAAACCAAAATCCCAATAAATGGAGTTCTAAATAGTGAAAAATATTGTAAAATTTTAATATTTATTATCTTAACATGACTTAAATTATTAATGTGGTTATATTTTGTTATAGAATCATATGGTATAGATTTGAGGCCTGAGCAAGAGCGTAGAGGGCTAATAGCCCTGGTTGGGTAGGTGTTTACAAAGTAAGTTTTAACTAGACAAATATTAAAGTATTGAAACGTAATGGAGGATTTTAAGGAGATAAATGGTGGCCTAATATAGTTTTATATAGTCAAGGTATTTTACATATTGTTCAAACCAAGGGAAAAGGTGGGAAAAAGGCTACAAGGGAATAGTGTCACTAATGAGGTTGAAGAGTGAAAATGAAGGATGAAAATTGAATGATAGGATAATAAATATCTATAAAAATATGTTTTAATTAGGATAAATCATCCAAGGTATTATAATGAGTCCAATAGACTAATGCCAATATTTGGTGTGTTAAGCCATGTTAAGAGTGACTAGTGTGAGGATAGTGAGTGAGGAAAGTGAAAAGAAATGGATTAGTGAATGGAAATGAGTTGAGGGAAATCATGGATAATTAAAAGGGGTATAATTATAGTGAGAAATGACTATAATTTTTTTAATAAATAGTGTAGAGAAAGGATCCTATAAATCCTAGTGAAATTTGGAAGTTTCTTATTGAAGGTTGAACCTAGTGAACCAAACTAAGCATCAGGTAGAAAATCAAAAAAGTTCAAAGAAAATAAATGGTGGTTATGATAATTTTCCCATGAACCTATCCATAATTTGGCATCATAGTAAGGTAATCTCTAGGTTCATTATATTTTGAGTTATTTATTAAGGATTATCTATTGAGATTGGCAAGGTATGCTATGAGGATTGCAAGGTATTGTGGGAGAAGAGTATGGTGTAGGTGTGACATATTGAGTTAATAATAGATTAATATTAGGTTGGTTAAAATAGTAACTAAATCCCCTAAATCCAAATAGAATGACTTGAAACTAGTCAAGAGAACTAGAGAAGGTGAAGAGAGAGCATTGAAGCTCAAGAGAGAGTAAGAAAGGAAAGACTCCAAGAGAGAGTCAATAAGATAATACCAATACTAGATAAATGAATAGAGTAATATAAAATATCCAAGATAGATCTAAGAAGAAATTAGGCAACTTGCTAAATGATAGGTCTAAGTAGACCTATAAAGGTGAAGGAAAAGAGAGAAGATGGATGTAGAGGAAGAAGTAAAATATATGAGAAGAGAGTTGAGCCAAATTTTAGAGAATATATATCTCATGGTGAAGTTAATTAAAGGTTAAGGAAGCCAATGTCTTGGTTATATTATGAGAAAGAGGGTGAAGTGGCCACTAGAGCTACTTAGGAGAGAGAAAAGGAACAAGAAGGATGTCTTGAGGAATGAGGGAAATAAAGAGAATACGGCCCATAGAGGCATGAAGATTGAGGAGTTTACAAGAGAGAAACATGACAAAGAGGTTGAGAAAATATTTCTCATTAAGGATAAAAAAGAGAGAGAAGTGCCAAAAGAAGCACTTAAGGGTGAATATAAGAAAAAGATAAGAATGTCTATGCAAGAGGCATTCATGGACACTATGTGGTCTCTTATTTTATATTATAATGTTGATTTTTATTGTGTGTATGTAGGTGTGAATAAAATTTTGATGAATTCCAATCATAAGGCCTTAATATTTGTGAATAATGGGTCTAGCACATCACCCATCAAGTAAAAAGAAGATGATAAGGAAAGAGGACCAGTTGTAGAAGATAAGATGATAGAGATTAAAGGCATTCAATATGATAAAGATGAGGTAGAATAGGAATTTAATGATGTTTTGATAAGCATTATATCTGAAGTAAGAGAAGAGGCACACAAGGAAGAAAAGATATAAAATCATGAAGACATGAATGAAGAAATAACAATTAGCATTCATATATGGAGGTAAATGAATGTTTGACCATTGATTATGATTTCACATGTGAAAATATATAAACTAATGTACAAATTGAATAAGTAAAGTGTAAGGTAAAAACCTCAAAGATGATACAAGGGCATGGTTATGTGAAGACTAAGTTGTTCAAGACATCTGTTGGTGAGATAGAAAAGGAAAACCTCAAGCAAGAGGTTATGCAAGATAATAATATAGGTGAAAAATAAGAGTAAACAAGGAGGCAAAGAACAAAAGATAGATTGCATCAAGAAGGAATGAAAAGTTATCAAACCAAGAATAATTAATAAGGTGAGTTAGGAAGAAAAATTAAATCCAAGAGAGTATAAGGTATAAAATGGGTGTTAAAGAGCATGGAAAAGGTACCAAGATATATTGTTACAAGTACACTTAAAGAAGGAATATAAAAAGAGGAAAATAATAAACACAAGAAGAAAATAAAAGACACGATGAAATCAAAAAAAGACAAAGAGTTGAATATGTAGATGAGTACCCAAAGAGTAAGCAAGATGAAGAAAATAAAGAGTGCAAAATCCAATGGAAAGGTAAGCAAGTAGTGTATGATAATTATGACAATGTATTTTATGAATCAATGCATGTGATAATGGAAAGAGGCTAATAACAAGGCAAATAATGTCAATGATCACGAATGGGAAGATAGGTGAAATTTCAAATGAAATAAATGATAGAGACTTGAAGAAGAATGAAGATTTATTGGAACATTGGAAGACAATGATGGTATATGGTGATGTAAAATAGAATTTTGAAGAAGATGAGAAGTAAAAATATCCTAAATGTGATGAAGATCATGGAGAAATAAATTATCTTACCTTAAGGAAAGAATTGGAGATGTTAGAAGAGTTTTTAAATCCATTTAAAGGGCTGCATAGGTGTGAATATTAGCATGATAAGATCACGAGTTAGCTCAAAGAAGAGGAAAGTGAGATCAAGGAAGAGTTGGATGGCATAGATGATAGAAACAATGAATAGGTGATTAAAAGTCATCAACAAGGAATGACATACATGGGTGATAGGAGTAGTGTAGTATGGAATATAAAGAAGAGGTTGAACATCATAGGAAAATTAGGAAGATAAAGGATGAGTCACAAGAACTCATGAACAAGCATGGCAAAGACAAGTAAGTGAATTCAAGATAAGGTGAGAAAATGAAATGTTTACATGATATTGTAGTTGAGTTGGATGAGCACAAGTATGAGAAAGATGATGGGAAAATTTTCCATTAAGTATATCCTATAAGTGAGATAGTTGAAGAGGATAAACAAGGTGATAAGAGGGAAGGTATAGCTAAAAGGAAGTTTAAACCAAGTATACAAGATCAAGGAGCGAGTGGAGAGGAAATTTGGCCTCATGACACTCATAAGATTCATATGAATGATTTTGTTTACACAAGTGAAAATTAAGATAAGGATAAAGATGTATATGAACACCATGAATTGACTGAGAATGAAGTGGAGGCATGGACACTTTCATCTGAGAAAGAGTTGAGGAGAAGAAGATGGAAGAAGAAAGCAAACAATAGAAATTTGAAGACTAAGAAGGGAAGAATTGAGAAATAAGAACATGATAAAATTCAAGAGGAAGATATAAAATAAATACAAGTAAAGGAAAATTGGAAAAAGAGAAATAAGTTGGTTATGTTGCCATTCAAATTTTCTCCCTCCTAAGGAGTATGATGCAGGAGCATCAAGCATACAAACATCATTTTTTGTGTTGTTAAAAAGTAATATGTAGTTAAGAGTCATAGTTGATTAATTTTTTTATGACAGTGTGTGTTAAAAATCCTATAGGCTCTATTTGTTTTCATAGAGTCATCTTGAGTCTTCAAAAGTGTGATTTGTAGGTGTTTGGAGTTTTCCCTCAAAAATTGTAATTTGAATTTCAAATTATGAGATCCAATCATAAAGGGGTAATATGATTTCAATGATAAGAGAGGAGGTTATGTAAGTGTTTATATGGCCATGAAATACCATTATAGGTTACTACATGTAAAGAGTGTCATGTTATAAGGAAAATGTGGTGGAATTCAAGAATCATGTAAAAAGGAGTAACTACCATTATCACATTGAGTTGGCATGTAAAAGTCTTATTTTATAACTAATCAAACCAACATAGGTGTTGTATTAATAGGTATTTGAAGGTATTTAATGGTAGGATGAGAGGAGAGAGAAGGTAGATATCTCTAAAAATGAGAAAGGGGATCAATAAAAGTAAACTATAGAAACCTCTCCAAGAAAAGGTGGCAAATTCCATTTCATGGATTGTTATTGTAATGTTGGACTGCAATTATAATGTTGATGATTTATATGAATGAAATAAAGTGTTTTTGTGTGTGTTTAATATAATATTAAATTATATGGACTATATTACTATATGTTTCCATTAAAATTTCCTTGAGGCCATAGTCATATCATATTTTTTATAGTTATAGGATTGAACAATGGAATGTAAGTTAGAGTCATGGGAGAGAATGTTTTGAAGAAGTTGAGGGTGATTGTGAAAGAAGATAATTATATATTAATATAATTCAAAATAAATTTGAGATATTTAAGACTCTATTGTTATGGAAATTAGTGATTTGGAATAGATAAACTCAGAGAAAAAGACAATTCTATTTTTAAATCCTATTATACACTTATGACAATCAAGAATATGGTAAGTTGATGTTTCCTAAAACATAGGGTGTTTTTTTTTGTTTCAGATGAGTCTATAGGTAAAAAATCATTGGTTTTATATTGATTTATAATGTCTGAATTCTAGTCTAAATGAAAATATGCAATGCACAATATATTGTATGAAGGAACTCTGTTTATATAGTTGAAACCCTGTTTGCACAATCTAAGACAAGAACGAGTGTATGACTATGAGAAGTGGCATGTATATTAATTTGATTAAGTATTATTATTTAAAAGGATACTAAGGTATTTATAATGACCATTTTGATTTTTTTTTAACCTTTTGAATGTTTACATACCTAATGCATAGTCAACTAAAGGTACACAAAACTATGTGTTTTATTATCTATAATCATTAATAAGATTGAGTAAGGTATCTAGACTATTTTCATAGGTGGATAAAATTAAAAAAAACCTAAAAAATATATTTATTCAGTTGGAAAGGACCTAAAACAAAATAAAATGAATTTTGAAGCCTCTCAGCCTCTACAGATAACCAACTAGGGTTTAGAAACCAAAAACCCAATGAATGGAGTTCTAACAAGTGTAAAATATTGTAATTTTGAAATATTGATTTTATTAAAATGAGTTAAAGGATTTAGGTGGTTTTAGTTTGTAAAAATGTAATATTGTATAGATTTGAGGTTTGATCAAGAGCATAGAGGGCTAATAGGCCTAATTGGGTAGGTGTTTACAAAGGAAGTACTAACTAAACAAATAGTTAAATCTTGAAACTTCATAGAGTATTGTAAGGAGATAGAGGGTGACCTAATATGGTCTTATATATTTAGTGTATTTTACATATTGTTCAAACTATGGGAAAATGTGAAAAAAGAGGATACAAGGGAATGGTGACACTAATGAGGTTGAAGAGTGGAAATGAAGGATGAAGAGTGAATAAGAGGATAAGAGGGATCTAGACAAATATTTTTTAATCAAGAGAATGTTGGACAATTTTGGCCCACATACTAATATTTTGCCTAGATAGAGAATTTTAGTAGATTTACTAACTCACAAATGATCAAAAGATGAGTTACACAAGCATAGAAGAGCCAGACCATCATCAACACATCATGTAGAAACAAATAGGTCAATCTAGTTGTACATTTGATAAATCCACTTATGAGGCCTCTCAAAACCAAAAGATGACATGGACATGATTTTTTTGGTCCCATAATCATCTTATACAAATTTCATATCTTGATGAGTTATCTATCTCAAGATATAAGCTTCCAAAGTTGAACTAGCAAAGTGGGATGTGCGCATATACAACAAGTTAAAGTTAAAACAAATAGATGTTTGAATTGAAATGTTCTTATGATAATTCATGGCTTAAAAGTGTCCAAATCATAGAATATTAAGTTGATATCTAATGGTAAGTGGGAAATTAACATTTTTAATGGGTCCAAAAGATCCAACAAAGCACGCTAAATCGTACATCAAAGATCAATGATGAACTCACAGTCCAAAGGTTAGTGTATCCTAAGATTGAATGTGTCACTAATAATTGGAAAGATATCAAGTGCCCATATGAATATATAATGGTGTATTATAGTTGACAAAGTTAGAGGTCCCAAATAGATCTATGATGCACATTTAATTATGAGATCAAAGATTAATGGTGAACATCAAGTTAAAAAGTTAACAAATCCTGGGAATGAATGAAAAGTTACCAAGTGTCATGACCATGGAAACTGTCAGGTAAATCAATGTTTCACATAAAAGCAATATAAATAAAATCAATAGTGCATTTTTTATTAATCAAAATAAATATCAATAGCACATGTTCACTAATTAGATCAAGATTGATGGTCAAAATTTAAAGTTGAAGCTAGGAAAGTTCAAATACAGTCGAGATCAAACTAGAGAAAATAATTCAAGGGAATGCCATGGAGTCAGACATGTTAGTTTTGATGGGTTCATCACCAAAGCAACCAACATTATTATGACCCTTTTCTCCACTCTTTCATGCCAAAGGTGAACTAGTAAGGAGCAATCCATGCTGGAATAATATCATAGCAGATTCATCTAGTTGTTGTAACTACTTCAATGTTGGAATTCAGCTTGAAAATGAATTCATCCCACCATTGTAAGTGTAAGGAGCATCAATGCAAGCTAGAAATGCATTGAAAAATATTGGTATGGTTGTTATGGCCACCTTCTAGAAGTAATCTTAGGCATCATGATCTTTTCTAACAACATCAACACCAAGGTGATTGGAAATATTGGTCATTATGCTCCCTTTTCCATCCTTCTATATATTAATCTCCATCTCTCTCATCCCATTATGCTATAAATATAGGATTCTAAGTCTTGAAAATGATCCCATCTTTTTGACATGACTAGACTCTATCATTATTTGTACTATAACACCTTTTTGATATAATAAAAGACTAAATTCCTTCATTTGCAAGTTGAATCAAAGTGTGTTTCATGATTTCATTGATGTGATTAAGTGAATATATGTTTCCTTTCCTCTATCTAAGTTTTATCACCTTTGTGAAGTGTTTTGGTAGTTTTCGTAGGTCATTCTAAGTGCATATATAGTTATTTGGTTAGTTTGGAAGTGGATAATTACCCTCTCATGCCAAGTTGATAGCTAATCAATGCCTTTTTTATGAAATAATTATGTGGAATTTTATTAAAGAGTGAATAAAGTGATGTTTATTAGTCTTTAAAGTGTCATATAGTGTGTCTTGTGTAAGTATAAAGATCAAAAAATTTGGTTTATCACCTCATTTTACATGTTTTTATGAATTATTATCAATCTTTCTCCCTTTTCCAAGAAAGAGTTAGCTTAGGTCTAGTTTAGGTGATAGATCCAAAATTAACCTGACCTTCTTTGGAGTTTTGACCAAAGTTTATGTGACCCAAAACCTAGGGTTAGTCCCATGTTGGACTAGGTTTGAGCAAGAGGACCTGAATACTCCCCTTCTCAACTAGGGTACAACCTAGGATACTAATAGTTCTGGCATGCCCGATAGAACCTTCCCCTTGGTATAGCTAAAATTTGGAGCTAAGGATAAGTATCTATAGTAGCAAAGGATATCCATCATCATCAAGATCTAAAGATCTTTAAAGTTGTATAGTTCATAACACCATCCAGACAACATTCTCATGCAAAAAGTTACTACAAGGTCATCTAGTAAAGGTATTACCCTTGAATTCATTTAGATACTTTCTATTTCATATAAGATATCAATATTTAATAGGACAAGATCTTATCCCCAAAATCAATATTCATCTTTTGGTCATCCTATTATCTTAAGTAGTGTAATACCCACTACCCAAATGGCTATTAGGAAGCGAGTGTTCATCCCATTCAATAGAGGTAGTCCACTAAATTTGTCCCATTTTGATGAAAATCCTATGTCTACCCTTAAGAGTATCCCATTCTTCTTGGAAGAAGGTTAGACAATGACTGTTGAGCACATCCAAGATGTTTCTAACCTTTGTTTCATTCATAATGTTGTTCAAGATAATGTGGTTATCAAATTGCTTGCTAATTCCTTCAAAGGAAAAGCATTGTAATGTTATAGAAATATTTCATTAAATCCTATTAATACCTAGGATGAGTTAGGTGTAGCCTTAGTTATAAAATTTAAGGACAAATCTGATCACTTATCTTTAGTTGAACAACTGACTAACATAAAGAGATCTCATGAGTTCATGTCTAATTTCAACCTCAGATTTGAAAAGACATAGACTAGAATACCTGCATTGATCAAACCATCCCATGAATATGCCTTCTTCTATTATTTAATATCCCTTAATTATGATATTAGTGTGATTATATAGTCGATGGGTGGTATTACCTTGGTAAATTCTTATAAGATTTCAATAAGAGTATAAAATAGTTTGATACAAGCTAGTAAGCTTACCCCAAAGCCTATAATGCCTATATTCATAGAGTTTCAATATATTCCACCCCATTACATTTTTAAGTTTCCATCATTATCCCCTATTCCACCTCCTTAAGCTCAAGTTTTAACCCCTTCTAGTCAAGCCAATGAGCTTGGTGAGCTTTATTCCCACACTTATTCAAAATAATTTGATGCATGACTCAATTTTTTATCTCTCCAACCTTAATTATGTTCAAGATCAAGCCTTGGTATCATAGAACATTACTATGCCACAAATGACACAAGAGTAGTTCTTTCTTTAAGGAGGTCAGTATAAAGAGACAAGTTTGGTACCCCAAAGATAAGATCAAAAAGTTTAAGGACACCCTAACTCCATTAATGTAAATTATCAAATGGATTATTATGTATTTTTTAATCATGGTGGTGAGACTAGCAATTCAAGTGGTCAAGTTGTAGATGTAACTAGAGTTAAAATAAGAACCATTGATGAGGAAAAAAAATGTCTAATGATTAAATTAATCCTAAGGTTATTTCCAATAGTACCAAAGATCATCTTGTTCCACATACAACACAAAAAAGTAAGAATATAGAGGCTAAGAAGGTCCCTTAAATACCTATGATTTGTGAACAACTAGTGGTTCAAAAGGTGTAGCCAAAGGTTAGTGGATCTTCTTTTAGCATAATATATCAAATTAATAAATCAAATGTCATCATTATCATTTGGGATTCCTTTTATATTCTAGGGAAAAAGGATATGCTCATCCAAGATCTTTCAACTCTCAAGGTGTCCCCAGAACTAGTTGAGAAATAAGGTGTTGTCTTAACCTATTCAGACCAACCAATAAAGCATCAATTACATATGGTACATAAGATGGTAAATGGGAACAAAATTGAGGTAAAATAAAGTAAAACTCCTCCCTTCTACCTCTCTTTGATAGTTGGTGACTGTCTAGTTCATAACTATATGGTGGACAGTGCAACTAGTAGCATTGTCATGCCTAAGTAAAATGTAGATAAGCTTGGTCTTGTCTATGAATCAAATACTAAAATAGTATTATAATTAGATGTATCACCAAAAAATATAGTAGGCATCATCAAATATCTAAAGTTGACACTACATGCTTTCCCCAATTTTACCATTCAAAAATATGTGGTTGTGGTGGACTTGCCTCCTGACTTTGCCATATGTCTATCAAGTGATTTTACCTCAAATATTGGAGGATATTTATCAGATGATTGGACATATTTGATGTTCAGGACTAGGTATGGTACCAAGGTAACCATACATTCTAAACATATTACACGATTCTATTTAGAGAAATATATGCCAAGTGTTATAAACATTAACTGTGTCATCTATGTTAAGGTGCTATAAACTAGTATAGAGGATAGAAAATCAACTTTAGATGGGACTCCAAAATTTTTCCTTTATGAGTGGGCCTTTATCTCACATGAATATGATCCTTATAAACTAATTGAAGAAGAGAGACTTGGTGTTTATTGCCTCAATGAGAAAGATGCACTAATTCCATCCTTAATGAAGGATGATGAGTCTACTGACGGTATTTTAAAATTATACTTTGATGGATCTATAGACACATAAAATTGGCCACTAATAACATCCAATCAAGCTTCAGACCAATTTATATCAAATATCACAATTTTGGCTAAAAATAGAAAAACATGCTAAATGATGTGAATTTTTCATATATAAGTGTCAATTTTGGCCAATATATATTTAAATGGGGCAATGCATTTTATGATACAACTAACTTTGATTAAATCATTTTGAGTCAAAATGACATTTTTGCACCTAGGTGCTCTAGATTTCTCTTTTATACTAACTTTATTTCATGATACACATGCCTTTGTTATTTTATATTGGAAACATCTTAAATGGGATAATGGTTCTAAAACATCTAACATCGCATCCTAATTTCAATCTGGTCAAATTTTAATCTAATAATACAACATTTTGACCAATTTGATTAATTTATACACCAATTACTAAGATTTGCACCTAAAATTGATAAATCATGTTTGAGGCTAATTAGTTTGAATCAAGAGCTTAAGTTAATTTTCCATGGAACTTGTTGAATATTTATTTTTGGAAATTGATTATGAGTTTTTGAATCATCAAGTGACATCATTTTTTGACAAGGCATACCTAGGCCATAAATTCCATAAATATCTGATTAAGCCCTCTCATGCCTCTTTAATGCCTCTCTATCCCAAATATTTATGAGGGTATTTATGAATTTTAGCCTCCGAAATTGAATGGATTCTTAGCCACACATCTTCATCTTGAGATGGATAGTTTAGGTTCATTCTGATCATTTACAAAAATATATAAATACAAGGCCTCACACTCATAATTTTAAGCTTGGATAGTGTAAAGTTACCATGCACAAATGATTCCAAAGCCTCATACAATTAGTGTTATTACACTAAATTATTGAACCAAGCCAAATCCATCACAATCTAAATGTGCCAAGGAGAGGAGCCAAATAACTCCATTGATGAAGACTCTTTGATGCAAAAACTAAACAAGCCACTCTATGAACCATTTGGAAGCTCCAAGGAAGGTGAAGGAAGGTTTACTTCATGTTTTAGTTGTCTTTTTCACATGTATGTTTATTACCTAAGCTTCCCCTAGTGTCTAGGCATAGAGATGTCATTCTTGTTAGTGTGTCATTTTCATTTTGAACTAACACTTGATCTAATCCCCTCTCTTGAGTCAAATTCCTAGTTCACATAATGGCATGCTCGATGGGACATAGCCTCACAAATTTCATAAAATATCTCTTACAAGTAACCTAATAACCATTTTCATGTAGAATATTGGAGTGTGGGAGTAAAAAGAGTGAAAAACTTGATCAAAAAGACATTTCTTTGAAGTCACAGTTTTGTTACTATGGAGTTGCATTATTGTCCTATAGACCACAAACCTGTAATTTAAACAATCATGGTTTTACCTTTTAGTCATGATATTGCATCTTAAATGTGTTTTTTGGACTAAAATTTTCTCTGTCTATAGGTCAGGATGTGATATTAAAATACCACTACTCGATAGTAGTAATATTTCAATACCATGATTTTGCAAGTTATGATATTGTAATACCACAACTCAATAGTCATGATATTATAATACTACAATTATGTTACTTGCGATATTGTTAGCTCAAGTCATGATATTGTAGTTAGACGGCTAGTGGTTAGCTTAGAGCGTTATGGTTAAATGATAATAAAAAAACTCTCAATGTTATGGGTTTGCTCTATCAATCAAAATATTGTCTATTAGAGTATCGATATTGTCAATTTCTATTAACTAACCCTTGAGTTATGATATTATGTTAACTAGTCATAAATTTTCAAAGTTGCAGTATTAGACTGTGGAGTTTTGGGATTACACTATGTGAACCCAAGACTTCAATTTTCAAAGTTACTTATTTCATTTGAAAAAGTACTTCAAATATAAAAAATACTCTGGCCATTTCCTTATAGGGCCCACTTGAAAAGTGTCAAATCATGCTTAATTATATATTTCTAAACCTCTTTTTGGATGCTTAAAAATAATTATGAATCTTTCATTTAGGGATTAAAGAAAAAATTATGGTGTTTACTTGAGTATTTTTGTTATTCTTTCAAAGTTTTTCAACTTAAGGTCAAGGGGCCAAAAAACACCACACAATATTTCATTTTAGTTCTCTAAAATTCAACTCACTTCCAACTTTTTGTTTTATGCAAGTTAATCATTGTTTTTTTAGTTAAGATGTTATTTGATAAAAAAGGAAGTTTTGCATGTATGCTCTCCCCCTTCCCCTATATGGAACTTGTGGGATCAAAAGTGTCATCTTCATTGAAAATTTCCTTAGTCTAAATTCATAAAAGAGATGTTTTGAAGGTGCTCTCAAAGACTTACATGGCTTAGGTGATCTAGAAACAATCATAAAGCTTTTTTACTTAGTTTTTATTTTACGCATATTGGCTTGTGAGGGGACTTCATTACCTCGCATAAGTTTTATAAGGAAGCTTTAACTTAGGGATTCATCTCCTAACATCATCTTCAACCCCTTTCTATTGTAAGACATATAAATTGTGATCCCCTGATTGGGATGATGGTTTGATTGGCTAAACCATATCTTTTAGTAGATGCTAAGCCTAGGATGTTTGAGCATGTTAGAACTGACAATATACTGAGTGAGTAATAGATTTAGTGGTTATGAAAAGGGAAAGACCTTTTTACAATAATTCATATGATGTGGACCCAAATGATGTGTGCTTATTTTGTATTCTAATGTGAAAGTTGTATGCATTTGATCCATCTAGACATTCAAAAACTTGTTAGTTTAGTTAACCCCACTTTGCCACACCTTGTCAGTTTAGGGCTTAAGACAATTAATTAGTTGATTTCTCTTTGTCTTAGATTAATTGGTCTTGTTTGGAGTCAAAATGGTTTATTAAAAAATGGTTACATAACAAAAAACACATTATCCCCCACATTTCTTGAACAAGGAGGCATTATACTACCCAAGTGAAAATCATTTTTTTCCTTGTTCAAAAATTTATCATAAACTTTGTCATATCTTCCATTTTGGCACAGTTAGGATGCCCATTTGAGTCTAGACTATTTACCCAATTTTATTAAGTCCTTCATTGATAATTTAAATTCAAAATTTCACCTTTATAAGTTCATAAGGTTGATGTGTTAAGCAGGTTTTCCATTTGCACTAAACTCGAGGGAACTTAGGCTCAATTTCCAATTTGAATTGAGGGCCATTTTTAGACTCATAATTATTATCATAATTTGGTAGGACTCAAATCATCTTGCATATCACTCACATTTTGAGTCCTAGGCTACATTTTGTACTAACTTTTCTATTTTCCATTTATATTGAGTTCATTTGATGCAACACTTTTGCCATATATATTTGTCAAGCTTTGTGTGTATATATCATTTAAATTGAGGAGAGTAGTGTTATTCTACCAAAATCTTGGCAAATGAATTTTGCCTTAGAGTCTTGAAGCAAACATTTTTCACACCTTTTAAACATTTTAGCATTGTTATGTTGCTTAAGTTATTTTTAAACTTGTTTCATAGGCATATTTGCATAGAGTCCAACTTTTTCCAAAATTTCAAACTAATTCAAGTTTTCTTTGTGAGCCTTTGTCTAGTGCAGTTACATCATTCAACTTTGTCTAGTTTTTTAGTCAAAAGAATATAGTTTGTGACATTATTTAGGAGAAAATAAAGTATCTCCAAGTCCCTTTTATTACATACCTCACACCCATTGATCAATTTAATGTCCAAAAATTCAAATGCCTAGTTTTTGTTGCAAAGTGTTTAAAATCTGTTAGATTAAACATCTCATCTTTTTTTCAAGTCTAGCTTTTGATTCTGTTTGGCCAAAAGTCCTATAATATCCTATTTGAGTTTAGATTTTGAAGCCACATTTGGCCAAATAACCTAGAAATTTTTATTTTTCTTAGATTAAACTCATTTGAAACACTTTGATCCTAGGATCTGGTATTTTGATTTCTGGTCCATCTAATTAACCTTTTTGTGTGAGACATGTAACATTAGACATTTGATGCTATATTTTTTATCACAAATCATTGCATCAATATTTTTTAGATATACATATCCATACTTTTGACTAGGAAATATCAAGTTTGAACAACTTTTTGGACATTGCCCTTTTTTAGAGTTTGTAGAACTCTATTCTTTTTTGTCATGAAACATTTACTATGGATCCCAACATGTCTTCCTACACTTGTAGTTGCCTCATGTACAATATGGGATTTAGTAATGTAGTCTCACAAGAATAAATGGTTCAAGATCACTATTTAGACAATGTTACTTATGAGATGGATCCTTATCCATCTTATAACACTAAAATAGGGGCACAAAACCAAGACCCATTAGCTCATTATTTGGTTAACATGACTCCATAATTAGAGAAAGATCATGAGATAATATAACAATACCTAATTTTAGTACCTACAATTGAGGAACCATTTTCTCAACAACCATACTATGTTACTACACCATCTGCATATTATCCTTATTTATTTGAGCATCACTTATTGGAAAACAAAGATGAGATTTTGGTTAGAGATATAGAAATGGGGATAAGTTTATGGCATAGTTCCCTCATGAAAATTTTCCAAGTCAAGTAATATTTCCTCAAAACATACTCTATAGTCAATAGGCTTCTTCTATAAATCCTTTAGCTCTAGTCCTAATGGTATATCAAGACCTAGTATGCTTATCAAAGGAAAGGACTCTATGGAGGATCACTTTGTAAAGAAGTATAAAATATACCAAAATTATCTAAACCTAGCACATAATTGTAATAAGATGACCATGTTAAATAGGTCTATCATAAATTTAGTTCCTTCAGTAGGAGTGTTAATAGAATTGACTGGTCAAGACAATTAGGGTGTAAACCCATTCATGAAAAACACTTTGATTGAAAAATTGTTTCATATGCCAACCATTGAAGAGATGTATTCTACTTCTATGCAGATTAATGAGTAAAACATAGTGGATAATGTGTAATCAATATCCAATCCAAACTAAAGTGGTGTAAGTATACAAACAACTAGTTTGTAAATAAGTGTACCTTTAGTTAACACCATAAGTGGTTCTCCAAATCAAGGAGTATGAGTTTATACATCCCAACCTTAACTAAATACTACCACTAATATTTAACCAGGTGCTTCTTCAAGTGCTCAACTAATAAGGTTAAGTAGCCAACCAATAACCAATGCCATGCTTCAACAATAGAATGTGATAAATCTTACTCCTCCCCAATAGGTAATGAGTAGTATTCCATAATAACTAGCACAATTGAACATACAAACATAATAGAGGCAAAATATATTGCCACCTCAATAGGGGTAAACTAATATTCCACCTCACTAGGTAACGGTGAACATACCTCTTTTGTAATAAACTAATATACCAATTTAAATCCAAATGATGTCTAATCAATAACATATGACTATTGGTCAGTAAAAAATGTTGAATCTATAACATGCATCCACTTACCAATTGGGATTCATGTAACAAAGAAGTTTTAATGTTCCTAAAGCAATGATCATGAAACCTTTGCCTTATATGTAGAACATGCCACTAGTTCAAAGATAGGGTCTTGGTTCATAAGTACCCCCTCAATAGCAAGTTTCGATTAGTCAACAATAGGTCCCTATTCAACCCCAACAGTCATAGTATGCTCATATCCATCCATATCAACCTATAAATCCTAAAAATCAAGGCTATATACCCAATCCAAACCAAAATACAATAACATAATACATTTAATTTCAATAATCAAACCCTAATCCATGTACACATATTCCTAATCCATTCTCCAACCAAACCAAAATACCCCAAAAAATACCTCCACCATACCCCAATCAAAGTGCTCCACTTGTGACCACTCAACCATCTACCCAAGCCAATATTCCACCTCAAACTAAAGTTCTCTCTAGTTTTCTAGCCTAAGAACTGTAACAGATGAAGGAGGTGATTGCTACCATTCAAGATGGGAAATAAACAAACAAGTTGAAGTTGTATGATGTGTGTTCTTATGTATTTAACATGGATTACTTCTAGATACCATTTCGTCCAAGATAGGAACCACCAAATTTTGAAAAATATAAGGGGAAAGGTGACCCTAAAACCCATTTGATTGAGTTCTTTGTTGCATGATAGCTAGTGGCATATAACAACATATACCTTTTTTTTACCCAAGGAGTCTAAAAAGACAATCCTTAGAGTGGTTTTTAAATTTTCCCAAGAATTCAACATCAAATTTTGATGATCTTTTAGACAAGTTTGTGCAGCATTTCTCATACAATCTCAAGCATGAGATTTCATTGGTCAAATTGATGCAAACTATGCAAAATGCTGGTGAAAGTTTTTCAAGTTATCTACAGTGATGGAGAGTCCTTGAAATCTGATTCACTCATAGTTTACCAGATAAACAATTAGCCACTATGTTTACCAAAAATTTTCATAGTGAGATATCCTATCATATAGAACTATAGTGCGCATATACTTTTAAATATATCATTGACAAAGGTTTATTGATCAAGTGAACCCTTATTAACAAAGGGATCATCAAGCTTACTTCATCAAATTAAAATCAAGGTACTAATCAAGGAAATGGCCAAAACCAACATCAAGTCCAAGTGTAAGCATCGCAACTAGCACAAGCCAATAATAATGATAGACCAAAACAATTCAACCTCAACAAAAATGTTGTTAGAAATAGATTAATAGATTTGAGACATGTCCAAATGGTGAAAAAAATATCTACTTAGCTTAGACAACATATGCTCATTATGACTAACCTAAAAACATTTCAACAAACATAGTAAGTAGAACAACCCAAGCCCACACAACAAACACAACAACCTTTGCCATTACAAACCCCTCCTCTAAGGAGAAAAATTCCTACTCATCACATTTTTAGTGACCTTAGAGAACCTATTAAATTTATATTTCACAAGGTCACCACCATTAATCTGATTAGTTGGCTTATACCAAAACATTATTTTGAGTCCATTCCTTATCTTGATTGGTACCACCAAAATGAATTCTATGAATATCATCAGGTTAATGGGCATAATTTATGCCATAGTGTGAAAATTGAACATTTGATTTAGATACGTTGGAGAATGGGAAAATAAATTTGGAAGGTGGTGCTCTCACTTCCAATCAGAATCTTAGAATCTATGAAAACCTCTTTCCCCAACATAATAACCAACTACAGTAGTAGTAGTAGTAGTAATAATAATAATAATAATAATAATAACAACAACAACAACAATAATAATAATAGTAATAATAATAATGACTAGTACAACACCAACAATAATAGTTTCAACAACCAAGGTTGAACCAATATAATCAATAGAATCACCAATAATAGAACCAATAGCATTTGAATAATGGATAAAACCAAGTTTAGAATGATAAAAACCAATAGACCTACCCTATAGTTACACATGACTATAACAGGGTTATAGGTCATATTATAAGAGGTCACATTAACACCATCTCCATCAATTTGAGACCAAATAAAAATCAATTAAGACCTTTGCTAAACAATTCCAATCTATCAACTCACATTGATAATCCTTCCTTGACCTGGGATCACCTATAGGCATACCAACAAGCAAGGATTAATAATTTTGGACCCTACACTAATAACTTGTTATTTCATTGTGACCATGAAAAGTGCACCAAAAAATGAGACTTATCTTATCTAGTCCCCTACCATCACCTCATTGGATAGCAATCGTGGTCTTGTATCTAATCTTGATTTTGCAATCATAACTTAGAGGTCAAATATTATCATCCCAGGACTACAACCCTCTACCACTTTACCCATCACCCAACTAGTCATTATACCTAAAAATAAAACATTTATCACTAACCAAGAAAATAAGGACATTGTGGAACAATTGAAAAAGATGCTTGCAAAAATCTCCATTTTATATTTGTTACATGTGTAAACAATCCACAAAAATATTTGAATGAGTTCCTTAGCCAAACCACTATTTCAAGTGACATATCCCCTGATAAATTCCAATATTTGGTTAAACATCTAGTTCTAGCCCAAAACATCACTTTCAACCAAAGCGATATGTCATCCCTTGGCCTGCTATATAATAATCCATTGTACATTGAAGTTTACATAAATTGGCACAAAGTGAAACATGTCCTTATAGATAATGGATCAATTCTAAACATAGTGTCTCTAAAGCTCATCAATCTTATCGATTATTATTTTCACTTGGATTTTCACCCTTTGAGGAGATGTATCAGCTCTCCTCATCCAAATGGCACAATTGAAACACCTCTAAGTTGTGGGTAACCTAAGAATGAGGTGAATCTCTAGAAAGGGCTAGCTCCCTTAATGTACCACTTATAGACTACTACTATACCTATGATATGAGGGAAAAGGGAGACAAAACTAAAATTAAACTATCCTAAAGGAGGTGATACACCAAAATAGTTGATGACTACCAACTAGATGCATGTTACACATGAGAATAAGGGACTAACCAAACATACACTTCTACAATCTGTATCTTCTCACATCAATATTTCATTATGAGGTTGTGAAGAATGTTTAGGATAATATGAATATACAAGAGGCCTAGAATGACACTATTGAATAGGATAACTCACTCAAACTTGACACTTCCTAGAACACTTCACATGAACTACAAGAAGAAGCTACAATAGGAAAGAGAATGAGACAACAATGTTAAGGAAACCATAGTCATCACTAAGATCCATAATTCAAGTAAACACACTATGAATAGTCATGAAAGAGGTAAAAATCAGTAATATTTATTTATCTAAGGTATGAAAATGAGTAGGACTTCACCATACTCAGGTAAAACATCATTTATAAAGGCCAAAATGGGTAGTTCTTATAGAACTTGAGATAGAGAGGAGAAGAAGAAAGAAGTCCAAAGGTAACAGAGAAAATTATCAAGATAATAAAATGAGTTAATTATGTATCATAAGGGAATGTGAAACTGATCATGTAAGGTTATAAGAGATAAGTGGCATCCCAAGTCATTAGATTTATGAAATGTGGCATAGGAGTTCCCTTTGTTGGCTTAGAAAACTACCTTCATGATTTAGCCCTATTTGAACATCCAAAAACTGATTAAGGATAGGTATCATGATTGGAATGAGATATAATGGGTTTAGACATGCTTCTCCATGCATTTTCTACATTCTTAATCACCTAAAATCTTCTAGAAGTGAGCCATCAGTGCCTACAGTCAAAGAAACTCTTCTTTCACACACCTTGCACACTTGGATTCCAAAAAGGAATCTATTTTATATGAAAATTAATAAAAAAAGAGTATATTATACTTGGAAATACATTCCATGGCCTTAGAGGCATCAGGCACACCTTAAAAAGATACCCACTTAAAGATTTCACCCTTCTCACCACTATGTTCACTATGCCAGTTCTGACTGGCTAAGATGAGATCTTTTGGTTGAACACTTAGGATTTTTTCAAAGGAATTAAATTGACATGGAGAGTTATATTAAGTATAAATCTTCCTTCCAAAGTTGATTTCATCTCTTTGGACCTTATAGAACCTATACAATTCACAAAACTATCAAAAATACCCTATTTTGTACTCCATCCATATAATTTTGTACAATCAAAAAGTATGGGGAGTATCCTTAGAGACTCCTATATAATCTTAAATAACTTTTATGGTCATTCAATCTTACTTTAATATCCCTCCAATCTCATTTTCCCAATCATGTCCTTATCTAAGGGTTTGTAAGGTTTTTTTAGCCTTATTTTACTCGTAAGCTTTGTTCATGAAGGTTGGACATTAGAATTTCAAAAAAATTACACAAACTTGATCTTAAATTCCCCTATCAACTTATACAAACTTCCATAATATCCATGCAAAGTGTCAATGGATAAATGAGCAATCAAACCTATCATATCCAACTTGTTTCTCCACTTTGCATAGGTTTGATGTAGCTCTAAACCCAAAGTGGCTTTATATGTATTTACTCTACAATATGAGAGATTGAAAACATTTGTAAATACCCTATAATAATTCTATAGGTTATAAATCATATCTCATGTGAAAAGTGAGAGTGACTCTCCATTTGGCTTTTAGGCCTAACCATGCCTAGTAGGCGTACTTGTAAGTTTGAGGGTCTAGGTCATCTTATTGGGGTTCCTCCCTCTGTGATATATTTACATGTTTTTTATATGTGTATTTAAACTCCCTAAACCTCTTATCAATATTTTTTTAGCTCTTGGTCTATCCATCTATCACCTTTTCTCAAACCTACCAATTTATGCATAAAGTAAAGTACCCTCTATCTGAGAAAAAATAAAGTGTGCTTACCCTATTTACTCAGATAGTTTGAATGTTTGATATGGTTATCAAATTTATGGATACTTTATTCACCAAATTTTATCCTTTGATCAAGTCATTTGACCCCTCAACTCTTTCAAGATCAAAAATAGACTTGTGTGGACTAGATTGTGCACAGTGGTTTAAGGAATGGACTATCTATTAATTGTTTGGGGATTTACCCCTATTTCATTATTTATTAACCATTATATCTCCATGATAAATCATGAACATAATTAATTAAATGCAATATTCATTCACCACTTTGAATTTTCATGTACCCTTCATACACCTTGCCTAGCCTAGATTGAGTTCCATTTTTCACTATATTTTTGCCATGAAAGGGTAACTATAGGTGCATGCTTTCATAGTTTAAGATTGATAAAATGTATAAAAAATACTTATTCTAATTTAAGGTCATTTTTTATTGGATTTAACCCATTTATTCATCTTAATTATTCTAGACCTCATCAAAAACATAGTCCCTTTGCTTTTTGCCTCTTATAGTCAACTATAGTTGACTATGTGGGGTCCTGTAGGTGAACTATATGATTTAAGACTTTAATAAAATAATAAAAACTTATTTTAAGTTCCTTCCACCATATTATAACTTCATTTTTTAATTTTATGCTTGGGGTGAGGTATGTCATCAAGGCTATCTAACCCACTTTTCATTGTAACCCTACAACCAGCCTATAGGTATGCATTTTGTAATGACAAGGAGGCCTGTAAGTGGTGTAGTGGTCAATAAATCAATAAAAAAAAAATCTTGATGATTTTTATTTTCCTCAAACTTCATTTTAAATCAATAATCTCTCTACACATGAGAATATTCCTTAGATTACCAACTTGGAAAACAAAGTTGCTCAAAGACTCAAAATCTTGTAGATTTCATTGACTGAGTTTAGTGCATAAATGGAAAATTTTAGGTCTCTCAATAGTCATTATCCATTAGTCACTTGCCCTCCAAAATTTTAAAATTAATTTTCCTATTTAAGGTATATAATGTGAATACACTAGGAGTGATCCAAATTCAATATGACATTGTTATAAGAGCTCTCAAAAAGAGCTATGTGCTCTATTTTGCACATTTTAAGGACTTGATCCTTGAACACTATCATCTTTCAAAGATGAAACCTTTTAAATATTTTTTCCAATATATCATTAAAAATGGATATGAAATTATCTACTAAATGTATTATAAACTAAAAAAATTATTTCATTACTTGTTTTGACACCTCTATATAACATCTCATATCCCTGTTAAGCCACCTCTACGTGTATTTTCCAGGGTAACATAGGCATTGAAAGTACGTTTCAAATAGTGCATGACTAATGGTTCTTTGATCACTCCTAGTCTATTACAAATTCTCCAAATTCCTGATTTCAACCTTGAGGAGTTGGATACCACTCAAGTATGCTTTTTCCCAACCTAGTCATCTTCCTATAGGGCACTTGTAGGTGCATTCTAAGTTGTATATAGACAGGAAGTGATTATGAGGTTGTTAGTGTGCATAGTTTTGACAATTTAATGAGTTTTAAAACAAATATAAATAATTAAAAATTTATATTCAAAATCTTGAATGACTTTAATGAGATGTTTTCCTTGTTTTCACATGATCTTCTTCTTCCAAGCACCTGTAGGTGCATTTTCATGCCAGTAGTGTGGAAGTGTTGCACATGACTACAAAAACACTTTAACTCTTACACCATATGGAGGGATAAATTTTTTATTCACATTTAAATGAGATTTTTAACCTCTTAAAACCCTTTATGAATCCATTAATGTGACAAAGTCCTTATTTTAGTTCACTTAGTTGCCTGTACATGATAGTCATGGAGCAAACTGGTTGCATCATGTTTATGATTGTAACCCATGAAACATTTATTGGAGAATGAGATTTAAAGGTTAAGGGAATAAAAATCAAATTTAAAAAATTTTAATGTACCTATCACAACCCTATAAAACCATTTTCAAAGTATGAAGATCTTGAAAATGGTGGAAACATGCCTATCATCCCAAATGAAAGAAGTCTACAAACTTGGGATGATTTACTCATAAAAACACCTTGCAGCATGAAACCAAGAATTTAAAACATTATATTATATATTAAACATCCTATGGAATCAAACTCAATAATTGGATTGTACAAATTTCCCCAAACCAAAGCAAAACCTATAGGGTACATAGATTAGCAAGTAAATTAGATAGTCTAACTTCTTAGGAATGGTTCATAAAGCACAGGTCACCATTACTCTACAAAAAAACATCAAATGTAATTTGAATGAGTGTAAAATACACCCCCAAAATCATTTTTATTGAAACCTCTCTTTTTTATCATACCAAGTACAAACCTAAATGACATTCTTACTTGCTAAGCTTAGTCGAAGAAGAGAAAAGTGGGTTTCTTCATTCTTTAAGCTTATGATCAAACTTTTCACTAGAGTAAGTGTATGGAAGATGAAGGGTCACTTTTGAAATTTACTCAACTAAAATATTCTTTTAAATTTCATACACCTCATTAAATGCTCATTTTCTCCAAGAAAACTACCTTTTATTCTAAATAACTTACCACTTTTTAGTTATAATAGTTAATTAATACTTCATAGGAAACATGTCATGTGACATCACCTTTTGACACCTTCACATTTCCAAATGAGGTTGTAAATCTCATTTAATTCTCTTTTATGACCTTCAAAATGACTCAAAATGATATATTGACTAATAAGACCAATACCAAGGCTAAAATGACATTAAAATAGATCAAATAGATTATGATATGTCATATGACAAAATACTATACCCATAAAACATCTAAAAATCAGGTTTTTACCTATAAGGGTCCCAATTTGATCTACAAGGTCAGATTTAATCAACAAATTAGTTAATCATAGGGGTTGTATGCCTATTATACTAAAGATCAGTAGCCTTATTAGTCCACTAGGCTTAGGGAGTCATCTAAATTCTGAAATATGATATAATAACTTGGAACATTGACAACCAACTTCTATCAAGACAAGACCAATTGACTACATCAACCACATAAAATAAAGGATACACATAAAAAAAGAAAACAAACTAACAAGACACACACACACACACATGTGTTCAAGGCACTTAGGGAAATTAGGAAACAAACTAACTAGAAACTAAGCATATCTCCTTTCTAAGATCAAAATGAAAGTTTCTTGTATCTCCTTCTTCATGAAATGAATCATAGTGATAAGCATGTTGCTCTTTAGGATGGATACTTCATAGATCAGACCTATTTCTTAGCACTTCACTTGCTATGATCTTAGGTAGACCATATTCAAATAGGTCTCCAATGTAAAATTATTCCTCTTGGCCTTGTACACATACCTTATATTGCTACCCTCTCTTCATCTCATGATCAACTTCCATCTTCTTTGTAGGCATGGTTTCAAGAGTAGTTTATTGTTCCTTAGAAGATTAAGGCCAATATAATCTTGTTTGACCTCCAAAGGCTGAAGTGAACCTTGCTCTAGCTCATCTATGACATTTTGAAAAATTTCATCTTGCTTACCATCACTTATAATCATCTCTAATGAAGTTGTAGACCCCTTGAGAGACTTAAACTCCTTACAAATGTTTTCAAACTACTACCACAAGTCCTCATCTTCTATTTGATCAGCATCATGGATGGGAAAAACAAGAGAAGATCCTTCATCCTATTATTTATAATCCAAAAGGACTTCATCCAAGATTTATTCTTTGACATAAGGAAGGCATTCCTCATCATCAACACAACAAGAAGACTCAACATAAGGACTCACCTCTTCCTCAACATTTAGGACCTATTGAGGGATCTCAAGTTATATCTCAGCTATCATAAATTGAATTTTTATCTCAATGGCTACAATATATTCAATATCCTTCTCATTTTTGGTGATACTAAGATTAGGCATATTGTAATCAGGTGACTTAGCCTAATGAGGCTGCCAAGGAGCTAAATTTTCTTCAAGCAAGAGTTTTGAATTCTTCTAAACTAAATGCTCCCTTTAGGTTCCCATACCATATGTCCATTAGGGAAAAGGGTGATAGGGTGAGGATAAGATGAACTAGTTGGTGGAGGTGGAACATAGAACTCAAAATCAGATCGATAATGAATTGTAGGGGATCCTTTTGGAAACTCTTCAAGAAGGGGGGTAGACCTTGGGATAAAATAGATTGGTTTCCTTCCTTTCATTTGGAAATATCTTCATTGAAATATAATTTATCTTGAATATTTTCTTAAGGAAGATTAGACAGGGTGTGTTTGATCACATAATCTTATTTTGGCTCTAAACCTTCCATCACACCTTGACTCAACAATTTCACTCTCAACTCTGACTCCTCAATTTTTTTAGCTAGGTTCTATTGGAAATATCTCTCTTGAAGTTGATGGGCATATTCATGAGGAAAAGGAGTATAATAAGGTTGATACAACTCATGACTAGGATGGTAAGAATCATATTGGAGCTAGTAAAGATAATATTGGAGCTAGTAAGGATCATGACAAAGCTAATAGGGAAGGTCATAAGCTTGATAAACCTCACAAAATTATGTAAAACAATACTCAACACCAAATTCAAACATAAAAATTAATTAGGAAGTAATAACACAAGGAATGGTTATCAACAATATTCAAAAGAAATACTTGGGCTGCTTGACTAGTTGATGTAACTTTAGAGTCACCATTGATGCTTAGATAGATGCCTCCAAAGGTTGATATGTTAAAAGACAATACCAAAAATCTTTCAACTTTTTGGACTAAGATTCCCACTGGGTATGCCAAAAACTATTTTCACTTGGATTTTCACCCTTTTAGGAGATGTCTCAGGCTCTCCTCATCCAAGTGGCACAATTAAAACACCTTTAGGTTGTGGGTAACCTAAGAATGAGGTAAATCTCTAGATAAGGATAGCTCCCTTGATGTACCACTTATAGAATACTAATAAACCTATGATTGTGAGGTAAAAGGGATATAAAAATAAAATTAAACTATCATAAAGGAGTTGATACACCAAAATATTTGATGACTACCAACTAGCTACATGTTACACATGAGAACAAGGGACTAACCAAACATACACTTTTCTAATCCGCATCTTCTCACATCAATATTTGATTATGAGGTTTTGATGAATGTTTTGGATATGAGGAATATAAAATAGGCCTATAATGACACTATTGAATAGGCTAACTCACTCAACCTTGATGCTTCTTAGAACACTTCACATGATCTGTAAGAAGAAGCTATAAATTGGTGAGAGAATGAGACAATAATGCTAACAAAACCATAGTCATCAATAAGAAAGATCCATAATTCAAGTAAAAATACTATGAATATTCATGTAAGAGGTAAAAATAATTAGTATTTATTGATCCATGATATTCAAATAAGCAAAGTGCTGTCATACTTAGGTGGAACATCATTTACAAAGGTTAAAATGGCTAGTTTTTATAGAACTTGAGAGAGAGAGGATAATAAAGAAGTCCAAAGGTCACAATGATGCTTTTCAATATAATAAAATGAGTTACTTATGCATGATAATTTAATGTTAGACTTATCATGTAAGGTCAATAGAGATAAGTGGCATCCCAAGTCATGAGATTCATGATATGTGGCATAGGAGTTCCCTTTCTTGGCTAAAAAAATTAACTTCATGATTTAGACTCATTTGAACATCCAAAGACTGATTAGGGACAAGTCTCATAATTATAAAGAGAGGTAAGGGTTTCATACATGCTTCTTCATTCATTATTTTCATTCTTAATCACCTAGAATCTTTTGGAAGTGAACCATCATTACTTGTAGTCAAAGAAACTCCTCTTTCACAAAATTTGCACACTTGGCTTATAAAAAGACATATATTTTCCAGTAAAATTAGTAAAATTGAGTGGATGACACTTTAAAATACCATTCATGGCCTTATAGGCATTAATAACACCTTAAAAAGGCTCCCACTTGAAGTTTTCACCTTTCTCACCACTTTGTTCACTATGCCAATTCTGATTGGCTAAGATGAGAACTTTTGTTGGAACACTTTGGAGTTTTTACAAGGAATTAAATATATATTTGGAGTTATATTAAGTCTCAATATTCCTTCCAAATTTTATTTCATCCCTTGAAACCTACTAGAACCTACAAAATACACAAAACTATCAGAAATGCCCTATTTTGTACTCCATATGTACAATTTTGTAGAGTACAAAAGTATAGGGAGTAACTTGATAGATCCCTATTCATGGTTCAAAAAATTTCATTGTATTCCATCTTAATTTAATATCCTTCCAACCTCATTTTGCCAATTGGGTCCTTATCCAAGGGTTTGTAGGGGTTTTGAGCCTCATTCTGCTCTTAATCTTTGTTCATGAAGGTTGGACATTGGAATTTCAAAAAAAAAAAAAAGTGATCTTCAAGGTCCCTTTAAACTTCTATAAAATTCCATAAGCTCCATTCAAAGTGTCAAGGGATATACGAGCAATCAAACCTCTCCTATTAAGCTTTTTTCTCCACTTTGCATAGGTCTAATGTAGCTTTGAGCCCAAAGTGGATTTATATGTGGTTATTATATAATATGAGATATTTAAAAAACATGTAAATATATTATAATCATGATCCAATAGGTTATAAACTATATCTCATGTGAAAAGTGAGAGTGACTCTCCATTTGGTTTCTAGGCCCAGTCATGCCTAGTAAACCTACCTAGAAGTTTGAGGGTTTAGGCCATCTTGTTGGGATTCCTCCCTATATGATATGTTTAAATTTTTTATATAGGTGTTTTTTAACTCCATAAATATCCTATAAATATATTTTTATCTCTTTATGTATCCATCTATCAACCTTTCTCAAACCTGCCAGTTTATGCATAAAGGGAAGTACCCTTTATTTGAGAAAAAATAGAGGTTAATTCCCATATTTAATTATTTTTAATATTATATAGGGTTTTAATATTTATAGATACCCTATAAACAAAATTTTATCCTTTTATAAAGTCATTTAACCTCTCAACTCTTTCAATATCCAAAATAGACTTGTGTGGAGTAAACTATCCACAATGGTTTAAGGAATGGATTGTTTGTTACTGGTTTGGGAATTTACATCTATTTTTTAATATATTAACCATTAGATATCCATGACACATAATTAAAATAATTAATGAAATCAAATCTTCATTCGCCACTTTGAATTTTCATGTACCCTTCATACACCTTGCCTAACCTAGACTGAGTTCCATTTTTGACTATATTTTTACCTTGGAAGGGCACCTGTAGGTGCATGATTGCTTATTTTAGGATTTATTTCTTATTTTTGGACCAATTTTTTCATCTTTACTATGATATAACTCATAAAAAACATATTCCCTTTGTTTTCTGCCTCTCATAGTCAACTAGAGTTGACTGTGTGGTGTCTTGTAGGTGAACTATATGATCTATGCCTTGAAGACAAGAATACAACCCTCCTTGAAGTTATTTACACCATATTATAACTATATTTTTTAATTTTATTCTTTGTATGTGGTCTATTGTCAAGGATATATAACCCACTATTCATTATAACCCTACAGCTAGCCTGTAGGTATGTATTTTCTAATGACAAGGAGGCTTATAGATGGTGTAATGGTCAATAACTTAGTAAATTATTCTCTCTTGATGATTTTTATGATACTTAAACTTAATTTTCACTAAATAAGGTAATATAAACATGATAATATTCCTTATACTACCAACTTGGAAAAACAAAGTTACTCAAAGACTCAAAATACTATAGATGTCATTGATTGAGTTTAGTGCATAGATGGGCAATTTTAGGTCTTTCAATAGTCATTATCCCGTAGTCACCTTCCATCCAAACTATTAAAATTAATTATACTATGTAGGGGATACAATTTTATTAGACTAGGAGTGATCCATAGTCAACATGGCATTATTATGAGAGCTATCTAAAATAGCTAGGTGATCTGTTTTACATGTTTTAGGGACTTAATCCCATAACACTATCATCTTTCGAAGATATAACCTTCTAGGCCTATTTAAAAAATATATCATTAAAAATGGATATGCCATGATCTGATAAATTATTATAACCTTATAATAGGATTTCATTACTTGTTTTGGCACCTCTATATGACATCTCAGATCATTGTTAAGCCAAGTGTAGGTGGATTCTATAGGGTAACATAGGTAGTGAAATTATGTTTCAAATAGTGCATGATGTGTGGTCATTTGATCACTCTTATTCTCTTCCAACTTATTCAAATTCATAATTTAAACCTTGAGGAGTTAGATACCACTCAAGTATGTTTTTTCCCAACCTGGTCATCTTCCTGTAGGTGCATTCTGAGTTGCATATAGACAAGTAGTGAGTATGAGGTTAGATAGTTTGCATATTTTTGACCATTTAATGAGTTATAAACCAAATATAAGTACTTAAAAATGGATATTCAAAACCTTTAATGACTTTAGTGATATTTTTTCCTTATTTTCACATGATCTTCTTCTTCTAAGCATCTGTAGGTGTATTTTCTTGGTAAATAATGTGGAAGTGTTGCACATGACTACAACAACACTTTATTTATTAAAAAATATGGAGGGATCAGTTTATTAATCATGTTTTAGTGATATTTTAAACCTATTAAAACCATTTATGAATCCATGAACATGATAAATTTCTTATTTTAGTTCACTCAATTGCCTGCACATGACAGTCATGGAGCAAACTGGTTACATCCTGTTTATGACTGTAACCCATGAAACATTGCTTGGAAAATTAGAATTAAAGGTAGTAAAGGGAATAAATATCACATTTTAAAAATGGAAATGGACCTATCACAACCCTCTTAAACCATTTCCAAAGTATGAAGATCTTGAAAATGGTGGAAACAAGCCTGTCATCCCAAATGAGAGCAATTTGTAAATTTGAGATGATTTGATCATTAAATACCTTGGAACATGAAAAAAATCATGTAAAAAATTATACTAGAGATTCAAAATCTTATGGAATCAAACTCAACAAGTGGATTGTATGGATTTCCCCAAACTAAAGCAAAACCTATAGGGTATATAGATTAGTAAGCAGATTAGATAGTCTAACTTCTTAGGAATGGTTCATAAAGCATAGGTAACCATTTATCTACAAAAAAAATCAAATGAAATATTACTAATTTTATAATACACCCCCAAAAAAAGTTTTATTAAAACATCTCCTATTGACTGTACCAAGTACAAACCTGAAGGCCATTCTTACTTACCAAGCTCAGTGGAAGAAGAGAGAAGTAATTTTCATCATTTATTGAAGATTTTGATTAAAATGATCACTAGAGTAAGTGTATGGAATACAAAAGGACACTCCTAAAATTTCCTCAACTAGAAGAGATCGTGCAATCTTGTACACCTCACTAATTACTCATTTTCCAAGGAAACTACTTGTTCTTTTGAAGAACCTACCACTTTTCAAAAATAATAGCTACTTAAGACTTCATAGGACACATGGCACATGAAATCACCTTTTGACACCTTCACATTTATAAAGGAGGCTATACAACACATTTAATGCTCTTTTATGACCTTTAAAATGACTCAAAATTATCTATTGACTAATAAGACTAAAACCAAGGCTAAAATGACATTAAAATAGATCAAATACATTAAGATATGCCATATGAAAAAATATTAGACCCCTAAAACACTGAAAAATTATGTTTTTACCTATAAGGGTCCCAATTTAACTTGTAGGGTCAAATTTGGTCAACAAGTACATGATGGTAGATGTTCAATAAAAAATGATAACCATTAAAGCTTATGATAATAAAAAATGAGAATCATAAGGCACCATATATTTACCAGTTATCCTTAGGTCCTTGACCCATGATATAGATTTACATGTGCTAGATCATGATTTGTTATATAATATGCTTTTAGGAAGACTTGGTTACATGAAATTCATGCAGTCTTATCGATATTGCACCAACATATTAAGTTCTTCCATTCTAGGATGGAAGTTTGTATACCAAGAGATTTGCATCCCTAAGAGCATTAAAAATACCTAGAGGTTGAGTTTAAGAGCTAAAACTATCATTTTGGCATGAATATAGTGGCTAAGTAGGATAAGGGAAAGTCAATACTCATTGATTTGCAAGAGGATAATTGCATTGATCATAATACCCTTTGTTCCCTTTCCCACATGCCACCTCTTGATATATCTAATCATTATACCATCTCACCTAATGGCCCAAGAGAGTATTTAATGCATGATACCTTTCAAATTTAAAACATTCCACAAAACCTAAATTCCTTTGGAAGACCTAAATCTAATCCACTTCATTTAGAATGGCAATAAAAAAGACAAAGGTAAAAAGTATAGTCCAGGTTCTATCACATTTATATCAACATCTGACCTAGAGCAAGACCCTCTCAAAGGATATAAAATCATGGTTATACAATGACAATTAGGTCAATTATTATGATAATGCATAGTATCATATTCCCAATAGGATCATGAAGAATCAAGACTATGAAGGAGGAAGCCTCAGACCAAATCAACAAGAACCACTTGATCTAATTTCCATGACCAGATACAAAGGGCCCAATGGATTTGGATTTAAACCACCTAGGGGTGACCCCATGTACCTTAATCATGTTCTATTTCCATCAACTAGTGATGATGATTCCAAAATAAAAGTAGAGTCTGATCATAGCCTTTTTGATGACCTAGCCAAGACCAACCTATTTAACCCTCATTTCATTTGTACCCTTAGACTAGTCATTCATCACAACCCATTGCCATTGTATTATCCCTAATTGATATAATGAGGCCAACAAGAATACAACATGTTGATTGACGAGTTTCAAAATGATGAGGCTTTCTTGTTATTTTATGGGTCTTAGAGACAATGTACCATTGGGGGACCATAAATCAGGGTTCTCAATCAAGTTAGATCATGAAGCCTATTTTGGTGAATGTATGAACACCCTTAGATAAAAGAAAATAATTAAAACATTGAGTTACCAAAGTGAAAACCTCTTTGAGGCACTTTCTAACCAAGTAAAAAGTAAAGAAAAAGGCCAATCTAGTGGTGAAAACCTATTTTAAGCACCATTAGATGGGGGTGTTCAACCTTCCTAAAGCATAACTCAGGAGACCGCCAATGATGAACTTGTCTATAAGTCTAAGTTTACTTATGAATAACAATGATATTTTGATCAAATCATCTAGGATTTTATAATTTTTGTTTTTACATGTCCAAACCTTCCATTAGGGGACTTTGATTCATCATCCCTAGGAGAACTCAAAGAGCCAGTCCTAACAAAGGACCTAATATTACCAATTATTTTAGATCTTTACCCACTATCCTTAAAGATGGTTCAACCCTTATAGTGGAGGACATAATAGAGGCAAACATTGGGTCCCTAGATGACCCAAAGTAGATCAAGCTAGGTACATCCCTTACTAAGAAGGAACGTGAATTCCTTACAACCCTTTTGAGGGAATTTATTGACATATTTGCATGGGCATATTCTAATATGCTAGGTTTGGACCTCACCTTGGATTTTCACTACCTTGTGGTAAATCCTGATGCCAAACTAGTGAAACAAAATTTGTGTAAGATGCATCCTTGCATTACTATATTAGTGAAGAAATATTTGGAAAAAATCTTGGAAGCAAGATGTATTTGGTCAATTGACTATTCAGAGTGGATCTCCAATGTTATGCCAGTCAACAAAAAGCTATAAGAAATCAAAATCTATATTGAGGATCATCATTGACACATGTCTTGAGGATCAACACTGGAAGATATTTTTTTATGGATCATTCACAACACATGGATTAGGGGTAGGCATTTTATTTATTACACCACAGACGGATCTAATCCCTAAATCATTCAAGATCGACTTTCCTTATACCAACAACATGGCCGAATTTGAAGCACTTGTTGTAGGACTTTGACAAGTGGTACAATGGAACATATCTCATCTCTAGGTTTATGGTGATTCTTAGTTAATCATCATTTAGGTTATAAACCAATTTTAAACCAAAGATGACAAGTTGGTTCCATATAAGTCCATTGTTGACACTCTCAAGTAGAAGATTATCAACATTTAGTTTGAGCATATACCAAGGGAAAGTAATAGAAATATAGATGATATGGGTACTATTGGATCTCTTATTCACCAAATAGACATGGATAAAGAGTATGAATTCCTCATGGAGAATTTTCTATCACCAACTCATGAAAATTTAACCATCATGATGATTTGTGATATTGTTGGTCATAACTCTATATGGTACTCAGACCTTTACAACTACCTTCATAGCCAAATTATACCACCTGACCTATCCCAAAATTAATGCAAAGACTTCATCCATTGAACCATTCATTATACCTTACTCATATCAACCCTTTAATACTATAGTTTTGTTGAAACTCTATTTCATTATTTAACTTTGATAGAATCTACACTAGCATTGCAGGAAGTTCATGAAGAATTATGTGGATCCCACACTAGTGGGGTAGTATTATCCAAAAATATATTGTGTACTGGTTATGATTGGCCCATGATGAATGCAAATTCAACTATATATGTAAATAAGTGTGACAAATGTCAATGGCATGGCAATTTGATTCATGCCTTAGCCAAGACTCTAAAACTAATGTTGACACCATGGCTATTTTCTACGTGAGGCCTCAAACTCATTGGGAAGATCAATCCCACCTCATCTAATGGACATAAGCATATCCTTACTACCACCAAATATTTTACCAAGCTGGTTGAATCTATATCCCTCACTTAGGTGACTAGAAAGAAAATTTCTAAGTTCATTTTTAACCATCTCATTTGTTGTTATTGTATCCCTTCTAAAATTATATCTAACAATGGAGGCTCATTCAAAAGTAAGGATGTAAAAAATATATGTGTTGAATACATCACACAACACTTTTCTATGGCATATTTCCCTCAAGGTAATGGCCAAGCTGAAGCATCAAATAAAACTATAGTCAACATTATCAAAAATATTGTCAATGATGTTAGTCATGATTGATACCTTCATATATTCCATGCCCTTTGGGTATACCATACTAATCACTATAGACCCATAGGAGCCACTCCATACTCACTTATTCATGTTACTGAGGCCATTCTTCCTATTGAGGTTGAGTTACCTTCTCTATGCATCTCTTTCAAGCATATCCTAGATGATAATGACTATCGAGTAACTCGTATGCAAGTGCTAGATTTACTTGATAAGAAATACATGGATGTGGTGAATAATCTCCAAGCCTATCAAAACTAACTTAGAGGCCACTACAATCAATGCATGAAACATAGAGAATTTTAACTTAGTGATATTGTCCTTAAAGAGAAACAAAATAATACCATGATTGAAAAAAATTTATAAAGGCAAGTTTAAACCTAACTTGGTTGGTCCTTTCATCATTACAAAAAATTATGGAACATGAGCATATAGGGTTGCCACACCAGAAAAAAATGAACTTTATGAGCTAATGAACATTATCCACCTTAAGCAGTACTATGCTTGAGTTACTTGATGTATTATTTATAAGGATCATTCCAAGTTATATGATTTTATATTCTTTGTACTATACCATTTTATCATCCTACCAACCTATCACTTTTTCCTATCGCATATCTATTAGGCCATACTTTTCCCATCAACATAGTTGATTTTACCCTCCCTACCCATCCCTATGACCTTGGTTCTATTCCATTTGGTTCCATCACCAATTTCAACAAGAGGATTCAAACCAGTTTCAGTAGTTATTTCAATAATTTTAGATAAAGGCAGTATTTTGGAGTAGTAAGATAGTATTTTAGAAATTGCATCCTTCATTTCTTGTTTTTTTATCTATACCAAGTGATTTTGATTATAAATACCTATGGAAAAATTAGTGTCCCACTGGTCTTGTTACTAATTATAAACACTTATGGGTAAATTAATATCATTGGCATATGCCGTTATATCTTAGTTATAACCACCTATGGGCAAACTAGGAGCAACAATTTTTTTATCATGCCTTGACATACCAACTAGCCATTTTCTATGCTATATTGTGCCTTTATACAAAATATGACTATTTTTCTAATTGACTATTACACTATTTAGATTCTTTCACTGTAAGATGGAACTACAATGACTTGATCTCCCATCCTAAGACTATGTAGGCAATTCTTGATACTTTTGAGGTTAGCTCAGTCAACCTAAGACATGTTATTTCCATTTTGTGAGAAACCTAAGCCATGCTCTCCTTATTTTGTGAGCATCTTAAGTAATGATCTCACTATTTTGTGATCTTGGACCACTTAGTGTCTCATCATTTCTTAACTGAGTTAAGATAATAAAAAAATCAAAAAATATGTGTAAAATCATTTAAAAAACTAAAAATATTAAACACTTCTTTGCCTTAAGGATTATAGGAACCTTTCTTATGTCACAAGAAAATTACTTATCATTTAGTTTCCCCATCATGGCCTTTTATCTCATACTCTTGTCATTTTGTGAACTCATTCTTATTCTTCTATCACAACCATCATGTTTTTTTTCATTAGTTATTATTTTTTTCCCATTTACAGGGAGAACTACATTCGACGTAAATTTTTTATTAGATATTACATCCATGGAACTATATAGACTACATCTACTTTCTTAGCCCATATGGATACATCTCGATCACCCATTCCTTTTATTTTATTCCCTTTTTATGTTTTTTTGTTAAGTTGTCACCCATTTTCTAGGGGCAATGTTCATCACATTATTTATACTAACATTAGGACTAATTGTTTGTTTCTTTTTCCATTTCTTTTCTTGTTTATTTATTATTTATATTCTTATTTTTTTTATTTTAGCACTATTTCCTTGATTCAATCTATGTGAATTAATTAGGTGATTCCTTATGCATTTATACTTTAATCCATCCACATTCATATGTCTACATTATCATCATGTTTTTTTAATCATTGGTGCATTTTTTCCTTGAATATTGGATTATGGGAGTTAGTCCTAATGCATCTTTTAGCCCAGTCATGATGGTATTATATCATGATGCCTACCATACAATGTTACAACAAAAATTATCTTTAGGAAATCTATTGAGCAATGGCAGCATCAACATCTCCTCAACATTAGCATTAGCAACATCCCAATCATATCCCAAACAAAGTAATTAACCATGAAAAAATTTCAACCTTTGTTAGTTCAAACGAGCATCTCCCTACTAGTAGGTTGTTCCAATTCATCATTACCATCTATGTCAAGTTATCATAATCATTAGCCAATCAATCATTTTTCCATAATCAGGGTCCAATGATTATAACTACCTTTGGGTAAATCATTGTGTACCATCCCACTTACATTTCTCAATGATTCTAACTACCTTTCATCAAATCATTATGTTCTCACCAAATTTACATTATTTTTTCCCAAATAGGGGATGATGTTATCCTATTTATCTATCCTAACTAGGGAAGCTCCATCTCCTAAATGATTATAACCACCTTTGGGTAAATTACCATGTTATCATACCAAATTTCCACTATTGGGGTACAATACTTATAACCACCTTGGGTAAACCATTGTATACCATCCCACTTGCATTCTCAATGATTTTGACTAATTTTTTAAATCATTGTGTTCTCATTCCCATCATCTTCCTTTCTTTGGTCCCCTTGTTTTTCTTATTTATTTTTGAGGGACCATTTGCTGACCTACTTGTGCCAACCATTCCCTCGAGGGGGGATCATATATTTCATCCATTGTCATTAAATTTGTAGGCATACAAGACCTTTTCATTCTTTGAGAAGATGTTACTATGCTTATATCTTTCAATGCCTTCCCAAATAGGGGAAAACTATAGACACTTAAAATTGGCCACCAATAACCTCCAATCAAGCTTCAGACCAATTTCTAAAAAATATTAAAATTTGGGATAAAAACACTAAAACATGCTAAATGATGTGAATTTGTCATATACAAGTGCCAATTTTGGCCACTATATCCCTAAATGGGGCAATTTATTTTATGATACAACTAAATGTGATTAGATCATTTTGAGTTAAAATGACATTTCCATACCTGGGTGCTTTGGATTGCTCTTTTCTACAAAATTTATTACACGAGACATGTGCCTTTGTTATTTTGTGTTGGCAACATCTTGAATAAGATAAATGTTCTAAATCATCTAACATCACATCCTAATTCTAATCCAATCAAATTTTGAGCCAATAATATGACATTTTGACCAATTTGATTAATTTGTGCACCACTTGCCAATATTTACTCCAAAATTGATAAATCATGTTTAAGGGTAATTAGTTTGAATCAAGAGATTAAGTTAATTTTCCATGGAACTTGTTGAATATTTATTTTTGGAAATTGATTCAATTTCTGCATCATGTGACATCATTTTTTGGGAAGGCATTTCTAGGCCATAAATGCCACAAGTATATGATTAAGCCCTCTGATGCCTCTCTATCCCAAATATTTATGAGGGAATTTTTCGATTTTATCCTCCAAAATTGAATGGATTCTTAGCCACACCTCTTCATCTTGAGATGGATGGTTTAGGTTCATTTTGATCATTTGCAAAAATCTATAAATACAAGACCTCACACTTATAATTTTAAGATTGGATAGTGTAAAGTTACCATGCACAAATAATTCCAAATCCTCATATAATTAGTGTTATTATGCCAAATTGTTGAACAAAGCTAAATCCATCAGAAGTTAAAGGTGCCAAGGAGAGAAGGAGCCAAACAAATCCATTAATGAAGACTCTTTGATGTACAAGTTGAGCAAGCCACTCTAAAAACCATTTAAAAGCTCCAAGGAAGGTGAAGGAAGGTTTCTTTCATGTTTTAGTTGTTTTTTTTCACATGTAAGTTTGTTTCTAAGTTCTCCCTAGTGTCTAGGCCTAGATATGTCATGCTTGTTTGTGTTTTATTTTCATTTCGATGTCATTTTAAACTAACACTTGATCTAACCCCCTCTCTTGAGTCAAATTCTTAGTTCATAAGATAAATAAATAAGCACAATATCAAGGTTGAAATGATGTTGATTTATCTAGTGAGAAAAGTTACTTCTCATGTATTAAGTGTTCAAATGATGTTGTTAAATATGAGGCACTAGTTCATGGTTTGCAATGGGATAGGAAGATGAAAGTTGACACTTTAAAAGGCTTCGGTGATAGTGAACTTATAGTTCACCAAGTGATAGGTCTTAATGCATGCAAAAACCCATTACTTAAATCTTATAACCATAGGTTATGGGACTTACTTGAAGAGTTTCAGGCCTTCAACATTTATACAATACCAAGAGATGAGAATAAATATATAGATAGGTTGGCTTCTATTAGGGAAAAATTTATTATCCTAGATGATGTAAGAAGTGAAAAGGTTGAGTCACACATTATGATGGTTATAAGGACTTATATTCTAGCTAATAATGATAATTGCAAAGTGTTTGAAGATGATAATCAAATTGTCAGATTCTTGCAAAAGGAAGTTGAGTTTTCCTCAAGAAATAAATCAAAATACTTATAGTAGTATGGTAATCATATTGTGAAAATAAAAATAAATAATTTTCCCAAGGGATTGGTCACACTTGAAAAAATATTTAGTGGTGATGATGAGCTAAGGAAAGAGAAGTCATTTTTGTCAATAAAGGAAGAACACTGTGCCAATGTGAAAATTTCACCTAGTAAGAACCTAAAGTTGGGTAAGGTATGCACTTGTATAGAAAAGGAAGCCTTCATTTAGTTATGTGCAAGTTTTGTTTATTTATTTTCATGGAAATATAGTGATCTTAAGGGATTTAACCCAAATCTAGCTCAACACACCATTAAGTTAGAATATGAGACTAAGCCATTAAGACAAAGACAAAGGCCTATTAATCCTAAGCTTGAGCCTTTGATGACAGTTGAGTTACTTCATCTCATTGAGTCAAATATTATATTTCCAATCAAACACTCAACTTGGGTGGCAACCCTTGTCCCATTATGGAAAAAAATGGTGAAATTAGATTGTGTGTTAACTTCCATGACTTGAATAAGGCTTCCCATAAAGATAAATATCCACTACCATATATGTAATAGATTTTATAGTTAGTTGAAGGTTTAGAAAGGTTCTCATTATTTAATGGAAATAGTGGTTTTTATCAACTTGGAGTTACACCCTAAATGAAGATGGGCAAAAGCAGCAAACCCTCACTCCAGTTGAAATAATGGGATCTTCTTAGAGGGTGGGTGCTTCTCTGTTGAGAAGAACCTCTAGAGAGGGTTGGTTCCCTTAAGATTTATCTATTAAGTATGATTATTTTCTTGTTCTCAAATGAAAAGAGGTAGGGTAAATTTAAGGGGAAATCAGAAGGGAAAACTTATTTTAATAGGGTAATGCACCTAAATGTTGTGATATTCACTAGGCACTATTAATCAAAATAAAAATGGAGTTATATATTACCCTTGCATAAATATTTTAGATGAAGGGCTCTTCCTCCTCAAATGACCTACAAGGAAAGAGAGGTGAAATGAGATGGGAAGTAATAGGTGTGGACGGTACCTGCCCAAAGGGGATGTAATCCCACTTAGTAATAGTACATAATCAAATACACACTATATAGAATCCACATCCAAAACCCAAAAATATATAACTCAGAATCAATTTCCTCTGTCGAGCTTCCAAGAATCTATTATTGAATATCAATAATCCTTTTTTAAAAATGACTTCCAAAAGGTCATTAAATAGAAAATTATACAAAAGGCTAAGATATTGGCATTGAAAGAATATGAGAAGATCAAGTGGATATGAACTCAAGTCAATTTTGAGTTTAAATTAATTATAACCTTCTTGAAATATTTTCTTTATTTATCTTTTTCAATAAACGTTACTTTTTGGCATTGAAACAAGAAATGGGAGGAGATAAGGGTTAGTCTTGGTTGACTAAACTAAAGACTAACTCCTTTTTATAATAATTTATTCATTAAATCCTTAATTCCACAAAAGTTTCATGATGAGCTCCAAATCTTGGAATTTAAAATAATGGTGGGCCCAAGTTTGATAGAAATAAATACCCTTTCCAAAAATACTATGCCATATTTCCAAGGAAAACTCCACTTGAGTCTCTTGCAAGTTGGGTTGTAACAAGAAAAGATTCCCCATTGCATGGATATCAAGAAACAAGCTTTGACAAGTCAACCTTAACTAACTCCACTTGCATGCTTCTCCTTCTTGAAGTGGGACTCATCTTGATTTCTTTTTTCCTTTTCAAAATTAATACAATATTTTTCAAGAATCTATTAATTTCATTTTTTTGGTAAGAATTCCATTTTTGGCATTGAAAACTTTCTTCAGATGAAATAACTTCTTAAAATTATTAATATATATGGATATTAATAATAATATCAAATATATCATGTGGGAGATAATTTGGGGCTATTTAGAATATCAAATGACCTTTTTATAATTTGAATTTTTAGACTTAGAATAAAATCACCCTTTTGAACATATTTAAAGCTCCTTGGGACAATTTAATGACCTTTGAAACCATTTTTTATGATTTTGAATTTTTTGACCATATATGACCATTTTAACTAGTTTTAAAGGCTAATTGGCCATTTTGGGAAAGTTTTAGATGGTAAGGTAGTAATTTCGCCTTGATAGGAAAAAAATACTAATAATGGTTACAACCAGATTTTTGTCAAGGAAGAAGACCAATTCAAGACATGCTTCACCACAAAGTGGGGGACATTTACATATATAAAGATGCCCTTTGGTTTATCCAATGTTGGAGAAACATTTTAGAGAGCCATGTATATGGAATTATAGGGCCTTATTATCAAATATATGTTAGTCTATTTAGATGATGTAACAATTTTCTCAAAAGATGCAAGTGAACACATAGTTCACCTTGAGCAAGTGTTTGAAAGGTGTCAGTAGTTTGAGGTATCCTTTAATCCCAAAAAGTGTGTCTTCTAAGTTCATTAAGGTAAGCTCCTTGGACATATGGTTTCAAATCATGGTTTAAGCACAGATAATGAAAGAATAACTTAAATTATTACACTTTACTTGCCCAAGCACAAAATATCTTTGCATAGTTTATTATGGGAGATCAATTTTATCAGAATATAAATCTCATATTTAGCCACTTTAGCTAATCCACTTACAACTATGCTAAAGAAGAATCAGATTTTTAGCCAGTCCAAAGAAGGAGTAAGGAGTTTTGAAGAAAATAAGAAATCCATGGCTAGTGATCCTATGATAATGAACCCATATTTCTCAAGGGACTTCATTCTATATACCTATGCTAACATTAAAAACATTTCAAGCATTCTTATGTAGCAAAACCATGAGGCCTTAAAGCAACCAATAGCCATTTTTATTTAAGGCTTGGAAGAATATGAAATAAGGTACTCTTTTCCTAAAAGTCATGTAAATTTAGTAATAAAGTCTTTCAATAAGTTTAGATAATTATTATCTAATTATAAGATACACCTAATGGTTTCCCATCCAAGTATCAAGGAGTTCCTCTTAAACAAGGTCATTGATTAGAAAACATCTATTTGGAAAACAAAGTTAATAGAGTATGATGTGGAGATAAAAGTTGCAAAGCTAATTAGAGGTAAAGGACATTGTGATAATATAACCCAAGACTTTCAAGGGGCCAATGAGGTGGTTATGATGTCAACTAGTGAGGAGGTGACAACTAATCATACCTCACCTTCTAGCTAGCATCATTATTTGGTAAAGTATATTCAGGATGGTATTTATCCCTCTCATCAAAATCCTTTAAAAATAAGATATTTCATAGTGCAATCCATTCCAATTCTTCTTGTTGATGGTGTTTTGTTCAAGAAAGATATCAATGGTATGTTGTTAAGTTGCATTAAGCAAAATAAAAAGGAAAGTCTACTTGAAGAGTTCCATGCTAGACATGGGAGAGGGCATTATTCAGTAAGAACCACATCCCACAAGATCATGAAAGGTGGGTATTATTGGCCAAGTGTATTTGGTGATTGTTATGCATGGGTTAAAAAATGCAAATAGTGTGATATGTTTGTTGGAAAGGTGAAAATTATAGCCTTAACTCTCTAAAAAAATTGTATTAGATCAACCTTTTTCCAATGGGGATTTGAATTTATTGGTATTATTAACCCCACTTTGAGCTCAAGACATAAATAGATACTGACTACCATAGATTAATTCACTACATGGATAGGAGTAGTGGTATTGAAAGAAGCAAACGAGACCAATGTTCTATATTTATATGAAGGTTTGATTACTACATTTGGATTCCCTTCAATCACTATTTTTGAAAATTTTATGGCCTTTTTGGGGTCTAAAATAAGCCAATGGGTAGTTCAACGTAGTGTCTTTCTTAGTACTTCATCAAATTACTATCCCCAAGGAAATGGTCTTACTGAGTCCATAAATAAGAACCTATTAAATATCATAAGAAAAAAATGAAGATAATCAAAGGTCATGGAATATTAAATTAAAGTTAGCTCTATGGGCTGATATGATCACCTACAAGAGGTCAATAGCTGATCTAGGCAATAATTTATGTGACGGTTCTACCCCAATTGATGATATAACTTCTGGGAGCCATAACTTTTACACCATAGCTCTGATTGACTCCCAATTTGAATTGTTGGAAATATTAGAATAAGGATAATGTGTGGAGATGGCACAAATATTTTCTTAGTGGTTTTTGACCCCCAAAAACCCAATGGAAGTACCCCAAATTTCAATTTTAGTAGTGTAGTCTAAAAATAACAAGTTTCTAAAAATAGTAATTCTTTGAATTCTATATTGTTGTAAATCATGGAAGTCAAACCACTTAATCTTCCTCAATATCGGTGACCTTCCACATCCTCCTCCTACCTTCAAAATGTGTATAAATGAAGATGTAATCCAAAATGGAAATTAGACATATCTTTTTAGAGATAAGTATATGGTTGTATTGCAATATTGAGTAATAAAACATCTCTTCTCAAAGAAATTATTTTTAATGTGTTATTTTCATGTTCTTGAAGTATCTATCAATCAAAAATTTTGAGTTTTGGATTAGTGGTATCAGATTGGTTTTTCTTGAGAGTGTATGATCTCGAGGACAAGTTCAGGGAACAAAAAGCTTGGGTAGAAAACAATAGAGCTTCTAAACTATCCACCTATTCACTCCAAATAACTTCAAATGGTGGATGACACTGAGATATATGATCCCTTCAAGGAAATGGTGAATTAATCCCTCTAATGGCAAAAATTGCAATTGCTACAACAATTCACCCAAATTTTCCAACAAATCTTGATTGGAAATTTTGGCTCCTCATCTGCACTTTCTAGCTCCTCATCCATGGAACATCCTTTCAATTCCCCAACACCCTTCAAGTTTTAGGTGAATTTTGATACCCTATATTTGAAGGCAAAATCAATTTTGATGTATTAGAAAATTGGTTGGATCAATTGTCTTCCCACTTTTTTGTAAATAAATTCACCAATAGAGAAAAGATCACTTTTGCTCTTTTGAAAGCATCATTGCCTATGAAAAATTGGTGGAAATTGTAAAAAAAAAGGTTTAATATAGATGACATTGGCCTTGAGGTAGAACCTACCTGGGATGATTCATGGAAGTGCTATAAGAGTAATACTATCCCATTAGAGAATATGATGATCTATACATATAGTGATAACAACTTTGCCAAGGTAAGGACCAATCCGTTCAAGATTACATTGACATTTTTTATTCTCTATCTACAAGATTGGGCATCTAAGATAGTGAGAAACATAAGAATCTTAAATATCATGGTGGACTATAATGGTACATATGGGGGGAAATAGAAATCTTCAATTTGGAAACGCTCGATGAGGCATATAGGTTCACAGTGAAGATTGAGTAGAAACATGGAAGAAATAATATGAAGAGTCAGCCTTTAAAATGGAAAAGTGACAAGGAAGGTCAAACACAAGGCCAAAATTGGAAGCAAAAGGAGTTTCACGATAAGAAACCCTAGAAGGGGAAGACTAGAAAATGGTGTGATTACCACAAAACTAGAACTCACTCCAAAGAATAATTTCAAGCCATCAAGTTACTATTTTTTGAGTCACAATAGTCAACATCTACTACTCTGTCTCATACATAACCTACAGTCAAAGAGGATGAAGAAGAGATTATAGATTTTGAGCCTGATACCATCGTTGCTTCATCACAAGCTTGTGAGGAAAGGCTAGATGACAAAGAAAGGTTGTTTCACTCCAAATTATTGGTAAAAGGTAAGCCTCTACATTTGATTATTTATAGTGGGAGTCAAAAAAATTTAATCTCTACTAAAGTTTTGAAAAGTCTAAATCTATACATGAAGCCTCACCCAAAGCCATACAATATTGGATGGTTGAGCCCAGGGAGAGACCTTTGTGTCACCCATTAGTGTCTTCTTTCATATGCAATAAAACCTTTCCAAAATGAAGTCTTGTGTGATGTGGTCAATCTAGATGTTTATGATGTACTCCTTGATCATCCATTTATGTATGATCAACATGGCATCTATGAATCACAATCGTAAAGAATTACCCATACTCTTGGAATGTGGTGTTATAGGGTACTAGAGGTACCACCTCCCACATTTGTCTTCATAATTAGTTCCAAACAATGTAAGAGATTGGTGGAGAAGATAAATAAATTTATTCTCATAGTGGTTAAACCACAAAAATCCAAGAAGGTTGATGTTGTAGTCCTGACTACACAATCAACATGATAACAAAAGTAGATGGGACAAATAATGGGAGAATATGATGACTTATTCAAGTAACCCATGGGAGTTCCAATTTACTACCAATTAAATTTTTTTATTGATTTGATCCTAAGATCACCTTTGCCTAACAATCTTATATATCATAGATCAAACTTGGAAAATGATGAGATAAAAAGATAGATTCAAGAATTTATTCAAAGGGGTCACATCAGGCCAAGTTCTTCATCCTATGGTAGCCTGATTGTCCTGGCACAAAAGAAAGATGTAACATGGAGGATTTTCATTAACTATCAAGCCTTAAATTAAATCACTGTGAAGAATCACTAGCCCCTCCCCAAGATTGATGACCTGCTGGACTAAGTCCATGGTGTTAATTTATTCACCAAACTTTATCTCAAATCTAGCTATCACCAAATTCCCATCGATCCCATTGATGTCTAAAAGACTTCATTCAAATCTAAGGAGGGGCTCTTAAAATGGTTGGTTATGCCTTTTGGATTGAATAACACACCTACCACCTTCATGAGGATGATGGATGACATCCTATGACCCTTCACTAGCTCATTCATGGTTTTCTACCTCGATGACATATTCATCTACAATAGAACACGGGAGGAACATCTGAAACATATTTTTAAGGTGCTTCAAACTATTCAAGAGCATAAGTTGTATGCAAATCTTGACAAATACACATTTAGGATTAAAATAATTTAGTACCTAGGGTATGTTGTGAATGAGGAAGGGGTCCATGTCAATCTAGATAAGATTTGAGTTATTTAAGAATGGCCTACACCAAGGACCCTCATAGAAATTCATAGCTTTTTGGGTCTTGAAAATTTATATCATAGGTTTGATCTTGGATTCTCACATGTTACTTAGCCACTAACTGGAGTGACTAAAGGAGGAGATAAAGCTATATTTCAGTGGGGTAAAATACAACAAAGGGAATTTGAGAATTTGAAGAATAGACTTTTCTCAGCCCCTATTCTTGCCTTTCCAAATTTGCATCAACCTTTCAAGTTGATGATAAATGCATATGAATATGCCATGGGAGTTTTCATCATGCAACATGGACATCTTGTTTCATATCATAGTGAAAATTTCACTAATATAGTTAGCAAATACTTGACATATGATAAGGAGTTCTATGCCATTGTATAATCTTACAAATAATGGAAACACTACATCTTGGGGAAAGAGATAATCATCTACACTGACCATGGACCATTGGAATTCATCTAGACATAGAGAAAACTATGGAATGAGAGGCATCAAAAGTGGGCCACATATCTACAACAATTCCATCTAATATCAAACATAAAAAGGGGAGCTCAAATATAGCCATAGATTATTTGAGCCACCCACCAATTACTACAATCACAATAGTTCTTGACCTATGTAGACATGAGACTACCACTTGGGGTACACTGTATGAAGCAGATCCTTCCTTTGCTAATACATATTAGGTGCTTCAAGAAGGTAAAAATGTTTCTAATTTTTATTTGCAAGATAATGTCCTCTATCACATGGGGCACATTTGTGTTCTAGCTACATAACAATAAAATATGATATGGGAAGCACATTTGAGCAGGATAGCTGGACACTTTGGTTTAGAAAAGACATTGATAGTTCTTCAAAAGCATTTCTATTAGCCCCATATGTGAAGGGATGTGGAAAGGTACCTAAAATATTACACCCCATGTGTGATATCCAAGCCAATAAATAAGAAGCAAGGATTGTACATGCCATTACTAGAACCAACTAGGCCTTAGGAATCTATCTCAATGGATTTTATCTCGAGTTTGCCCACTTCAAAACATGGCAAGAACTGTATTTTTGTTGTAGTTGATCATTTTTCAAAAATGGCTATCATGATTGCTTGTAATAACAATATATCTATTGAAGAAACTACTCAACTATATTTTAGTCATCATAGATATTGAGCATCTTCTAGTCCACTCTATAGGAGATGATGGATATCAAGCTAATGTAACACATAGCCTTCCATCTACAGATTGATGGCCAGATAAAAGTGTTGAATTTCTTGATTATTCACATGATTTAGATGTATCACTCTAAACATCCATCTATATGGGATGAGGGGATTCTTTTCATAAAACATGGATATAATCAGGCCCTACACAACTCAACCAAGCATGGTCCATTCCAAGTATGATTTGGGTTCCAACCCATGGCACCAATTGATATAGGCATTCCATTTTCCACCATGGAATACACACCTCATGGGAGATATGAGGTACCAAAAGCAACAATTTTCATTGAACAAATGCAACACATCTAATATTAGGTTCATGACATCTTGAAAAAGATGAATCAGAAGTATAAGCAATGCCATGACAAACATAAGATTGCACACCATTTTGATGTAGGTGACAAGGTTTGATTATGGATTCAAAAGGAATGAATTTTAGGCCCACATAAAAAAATTTAGCCTCTATGATATGGTCCCCACACCATTACCAAAAAAGTTGGAGAAAATGATTTTGAGTTAAGCCTACTAGCCTACCTTGGTCTGCATCCAATATTCAATGTGGAGCTCTTCAAACCATATCATCCACCTCTATTGGACACTTTAGTCATAGTAGAACAACTAGACATTAATGATCTTGATCCACAAAGTTTTACTGTAGTGGAAGGAGATTAAATTGTGGATACTTGGATAAAGACAATAAGAGGACACTCTATTTTGCTTTATTGGTTGGTCAAAAGTGACTAGCTTATCCACCAAGGTGAGTGGCTCATACAGAATCAAATTAAGACACAAATACCACACCTGATGAGTAATATTGATACAATGGGGACCATTGCTTCTCAAGGAGGGAGGAATGATTAGGGCAAAAATTTAGGCAATAATTTTAGTGATGGTTTTACCCCAATTGATGATGGAACTTTGAGGAGCCATATCTTTTGCACCATAGCTCTAATTGAATCCCCATTTGAACCATTGGAAATATAATAATGAGGAGAACATGATGAGATGGCATGATATTTTCTTAATGGTTTTTGACCCCCAAAAACCCAATGGAAGTGCCCCAAATTTCAACTTTTGTAGTGCACTCTAAAAATAGTAATTCCTTGAATTCTATATTATTGTAAATCATGGAAGTGAAACCACTTAATCTCCCTTAAAATTAGTGACCTTCCACATCCTCCTCCAACCTTCAAAATGTGTATAAATGAATATGTCACCCAAAATGGAAATTAGACATCTCTTTCCAGAGATAAGCATATGGTTGTATTGCAATCTTGAGTAATAAAACATCTCTTCTCAGAGAAATCATTATTACTATGTTATTTTCATGTTCTTGAAATATCTATCAATCCAAACTTATAATTTTTGGATCAATATCAAACTATCCCTACATGATGATATATGGTAAAGAATCAAGAAAGCCTATTTCTCTTGAATTTCCTACCTTAGAACTGATGCATCAACTTGAGTTGTTGGAGAATGAACCAATGGAGATTAGGCATGCTACACTTATAGATATGGGAGAGGAAAGGCATAAATCCCTTATATGCATGGAATGCCATCAATCAAAATTGAAGAGAGCCTTTGACAAAGGAGCTTCTTTTATAAGTTTTAAAGAAGGATATTTGGTCCTCAAGTGTGATGAGGATAGAGCTAAGATAAGAAGGCATACAAAGTTTGAATCTATTTGGAGTGGTCCATACACAATCTCCAACTATAAATCCCATAATTCCTTCTAACTTGAAAATATGGATGGTAAGGAGCTTCCTATCCCAGTCAATGAGATACATCTGAAACATTGATATTCAAGAAGCTAAGTTCTCTATACATAGTTAGTTGGTCTTATTTCCCTCCAAGTGCTATTATAACACATTAGTTTAGTTTTATTTTTTCCCAAATAAGTTCTTTATTTACACATTTATTCTATTAGGTTAGTTTCCATGTTTTTTTTGAATTCATTATCTTTGTAAGTCAAAGGTTTCTTATAGTCATGGATTAGATTCATCATTATTGATGAGTCCAAGAGTCATGTAAATGGTCTAAGTTATCAATCATAGTAGGCATGTTTCCCAACTAAGTCATCAAAGATGTCAGCCAATTTTGGCCCACATACTAATATTTTTCCTAGATAGAGAAGGTGAGTAGAGTTACTAACCCATAAAGGACCAAAAGATGACTTGCATAAGCATATAAGAGCTAGACTATCATCAGCACATCATGTAAAAACAAATGAATCAATCTACTTACACATTTGATAAATCCACTTAGGAAGCCTATTAGAGCCAAAAAATCACATGGACATGATGTTTTTGGTCCCATAAGTATCCTCTAAATTTTTTTGATCTTGATGAGTTCTCTATCTCAAGATATAAGTTTCTAAAGTTGAACTAACAAAATGGGATGTGCATATAGATGTTAAGTTAAATCTATGACAAATAGTTGTTTGAATTCAAATGTTTCAAGGAAGAACATGTGGTTGATAAGTTTCCAAATCATGGATGCTTGAGTTAAGATCTAATGGTGAGTGCCAATCAATGTTATCAGTGGGTCTAAAATATCTAATAGAGAGCATTATATCATACATCAAAGATTAATAGTGAGTTCACAGTCAAAAGGTTAGCATATCCTAAGATTAAACATGTAGATGATAAGTGGTAAAATTTTGAGTGCCCATAAAAATATCTAATTATGTGCAATGATTGATAGAGTCAATGGGCCCAAACAGATTTGTGGTGCCAATTTAATCATGTGATTGAAAATCAATGAATAACATCAATTTAAAAAGTTAGCATATCTCAAGAACGAATGAAAATATATCAAGAATCATGTCCATGATAACTGTTAGGTACATTAATGGTGCATGCACAATCCATGCAAAGTAGATTGATGATACACATTTGATTAAGCATAATAAAGATCAATGACATGAATTCATCGAGTAGATCAAGATCAATGGTCAATATTAAAAGTCAAATCTAGGAAAGATCAAATATGATCAATGTCAAACTAGAGAAAATATTTCAAGGGGATACCATGGAGGTAGACACATTAGTTTTGATGGGTTCATCACCAAAGCCAATAGCATGATTATAACCCTTTTCTCCACTCTTGTATGCCAAAGATGAACTAGTAGGCAACAATCCACATCATAACACATTTATCTAGTTGTTGTAACTATTTTGACACTAAAATTTAGATTTAAAATGACTTGATCCTACCATTGTAACCATAAGTAGCATCAATGCAAGCCAGAAATGGATTGAAAGAGACTGATATAATTGTTATGGCTACCTTCTAGAATTAATCTTATACATTATGATCTTTTCTAATGGCATCAATTCTAGGTTAATTAGAACTCTTGGTCATTATTATCCCTTCTCCATCTTTCTATGCATTGATCCCCATCTCACTCATCTCATTCTGATATAAATATAAGCTTATAAGCTTTAAAAATGATACCCTCTTTTTGGCATTACTAGACTCTACCAAGATTTGTATTATAACACCTATTTGATATAATAAAATAATAAATTCCTTCTTTTACAAGCTGATTCAAAGTGTGTTTCATGAGTTCATTGATGTGGCTAAGTGAATATATGTTTCCTTGCCTCTATCTAAGTTTTATTATCTTTTTGAAGTGTTTTGGTAGTTCTCATAGGTCATTCTAAGTGAATATATAGTCTGTTGGCTAGTTTGGAAGTAGACAACTACCCTCCCATACCATATTGATATCTAGTAAATACCTTTTTTGTGAAATACTTATGTGAAAGTTGATCAAAGAGTGAATGAAGTGATGTTTATTATTCTTGAAAGTGTCCTATAATGTGTCTTATGCAAGTATAAGAAATAAAACATTTGGTGAATCACCTCATTTTTACATGCTTTTATGAATTGTTGTCAATCTCTCTCTTTTACAAGTAAGAGTTAGCTTAGGTCTAATTTAGGTGATAGATCCAAAAGGAATTCAGGCTTCTTTGGAGGTTTGATCCTAGTTTAGGTGACCCATAGCCTAGAGTCAATCCCATGTTAGACTAGGTTTGAGCAAGAGGACCTAAACAATCTCCTTTTTAGCTAGGGTGCAACCTAGGATGCCAACAAAAATCTCATCCAACCAATGTTAAGATTTGATGTGTTAAGCCATGTAAAGAGTGACTAGTGTGAGGATAGTGAGTGAGATAAGTGAAAATAAATGGATCATTGAATGGAAATGAGTTTATAGACTTCATGGAGAATTATAATGGGTCTAATGATAGTGAAAAATGACTCCAAGGTGTTTGAGAGATAGTGTAAACAAAGGAGGATATAAATCCTAGTGAAAGTTAGAAGTCTCTTATTGAAAGTTGAACCTCGTAAACCAAACTAAGCATTAGGTAGACAATAAAACAACTTCAGAGCTAGGAAATGGTGGTTATGAGACTTTTAACATGAACCTTTGCATCAAATATATTTTTAATATTTAGACTATAAATTCAATTTTTGTTATTATTCCCAATAAAAATCACACAACTAATCTAATTAAGTTCCACTCAAGCATTATTAGGCTTAATCCATTTATATATATCACAATAGAATATATGAAGAGACACAATGCACATTCAATAGGCTAATACTATCAAAGGTTTTTGTAAGTAAATCATGATATCATTTTATTATTAAATTCATATGGCATAAGGATATTCCCTTTACATTAATGAATCCTTTCCAAAAGGATATACTTTTAACGTATCTACTTGTTAGTTACATCCTAATTTATAAATAGGTTTCAATAAGTAAATAAGATATATGTTCACCCATAGATGGGCCATTAAATAAGAGTGTTGGAATAACAATCACTATGGGGGGGGGGGGGGGTGAATCATTATTTTAAAAAAAATCTTTCAATTATAATTTAACACTATTTGAACCATGAACATAATATAGTGATACATAAAGAACCATTCACATGAGCTTGTAATAATAAAACACATATATGAGTGGGAAAATTTCAAGGGGGATAAAAATCAATATGATATCTATAAATGGACTAATATACTATTAAACAAAAGATCAAATTTTTTTTATCACCAACTCATCTTAGAGCACCAACCCCAATAAAGTCAAGCACCCACTTGACTAGGCTTTAACAAGCACCTACTTGCAAGGAAACACCAACTCCTTAAGTGAATTAACACCAAATAATCCCCCTAATGATTTTTTATAAAATTCACACATTTTATCTTATGTTATGGTCTACAACTCATTTTAATACCCCTTTCTCAGCCATGCAATATTTTATTTTCTTATATGCATCTTATAAAATAGGCCTAAATTGCCTTGTATATATACTAGACACATGGTCACACACTAATTGGTAGGACACACACATTAAAAATATTAGTTAAACCATAAAATAGGTATTATAATATATTATTAACATTTATAAATCATAATTTAAACCCTTTTTTGTTTGAAACAACTTAATTAGACCTTACTCCTCTTTTAGGTTTGTCCTCTTAATGCCAAAATTTGAACTTTTTGGCCTAGATTGAATCCTAAAATAATAAAAAACCATTAAATAACTTAAAAAATTAACTATAATGTCCTCCTCCATTGTTTATTAGACCTATATCCTTCGTTTATACCATGAAATATCTTTTAGGATAAACTACCCTATTAGGCTTGTGTACTTCAAAAGTCTGTCTTGTAATACTGAAGCTTAAACATCCTTAAGCTATTAAATTGTAGAAAATGAAACATGTAAAAACATTCTCCATGACCTTATTATCATCACCAAATTATTTAAGCATCTTCACTTAGGACATAAGGGCTCAAGACCATCTCTGTAACTTGCTTACTCAGGACTGCCAATTCACCTCAAAAACTAGGCATGATGAATTAGACCTACAATGCCTATATAGTCACTTGTCATGACTTATGATTCATAAAAATGGTTATATGATATCTTAAAAAATTAATATATATATATATATATATATATATATATATATATATCATATGTTCTAATGTAAAGTATTGGTATTACAAACCAAATTCTTGACATTATATCCCATTGTCCTATTTAAACCAGACAGGCCATTTTGTGAGAAAATTTTTCACCATATAAATTGACCTCCAAATATTCTCAAAATAATAATTATTAATACATATAATTCATAAAGTAATTATTCATTCACTTTATTTAATCAATCTATCATGCATAGACCCTCAAATCTATCTCTTCATCTATGCCTTGATTTTATACTATTTACACCATTAGGTCTATCTATGACTAGCTTACTTGGATTAACAAATTAGAAAAATTGAAGGATATAACCTATCTTTAAATCATCATGTAAATTTAAAATTAGTGTCTAGCTTCTTCTCCCATCCCTTTACTTTTTTTGACCAATACAACTTTTGAGAGCTACATAGAGTTTTTGATAAACAAACTTGTGTCTATGCATTTTCTCTCTCATCTGACTAACCACCACCACCTGGAGGTACCTGAGAGAGTTGAATACATGATCCAATAGATTATCTATAAATTTTAATCCATCTTGGTCTGATTTAAATAATATATTATAAGTTGGGTCCTTATTAAGGTTTTAGGGAGGTTTAACATAGGTTTTGATGTTAACAATTGTTCATAAAAAGACTGCCACTTGAATCCTAAATTTAAATCTCAAGAAAATTATATAAGACCATTCCCCATCTCTATTTAATATCTCAAAATCCCATGTAGAGGTTACACATGATAATAAATGTTTGAAAGTGCTTCTTGGGTTTGAGACCTCATTATATGAGCTTGAGAAGGCCTAAAAAGTGATTCATGCACTTTTATTTCAAACCTTGGCCTAAAATTTTGTGATCATGCCTAAAAAAAATTCTCACCTTTTTCATTCTCACATGTGCATATTTTCCTTGAATATGATCTTCATACCTCATTAGGCTAGGCAGGGTCTAAGAGTGATCTAGGTGTAAACTTAGACTAAAGGTTTTACCCCTATAGGCTCACCTTGAAACTCTCATGAAAGATTATATACCTTAATCACATGATAAAAAAATGACATAAAACCCTCACATTCTTTTGTTTATTCATTTCACCATGAATATACCTCTTAATGTCATGATTAGGCTTCATATGCACATGACATCAATGACATGTACCTTCTATGCAGACATAATACATTAGTTACCTTCAAATTATTTCTTTCTCTTTCTCTCATGATAACACTCTCTCATGATAACATTCTTCCATACACCTTATCATATCACATACTACCAAATATCCTTAATCACCTTTGACATCAACCTTCACAAGATGCACCTTTGACATTAATGACAATATCAATAATCTCCCCCTTTGTTATTGATGGCAACCACTCTCAAAAACTTATCTCAATGGGATATTTCTCCCCCTTCTGAACTTTATCCCCCTTTTAAATTAATGACAAAAATATACTTGCAACTTCTTGGATCATACCTCTTGTAACTAAAAAACACAACACATACGATTATGTGTCAATGAAGCATCATACAAACATTTTTCCCATATCTCCATGCAAACCTTCTTATCAATACTCACCTACTATTGGATCTAATGAAACACTTGATTATCTCCCCCTAATCACTTGAATTCCTTAATGACTTCTAGGGGTATGAATTACACCCAATTCCCATCGTAGATGTTCAAATGTTATCTTTGGAAGTGGCTTAGTTAGAATATCTCCAATTTGATCCTTAGTAGATACAACTCAAGATTGACATTTTTTTCACTTACACTTATAGAAAATGATACCTCTTGATTCTCTTAGTAAATGATACTTGATGGGAATTCGCTTAGTTGTTAAGTTCATAACTAGGTTATTTGATACACTTATAACACTTGTATAGTCACAAAACATAGGACTAAGACTATTATACTCCAATTTTTAGTCTTTTAAGGTATACATCATCCATAAGACTTGATTAAAACATGAATTTTATTGAAATTTACTTATTTTCACAAGTAGATAATGCCACTAATGGATACTTCTTGCTTATCCATGATACTATTTACTTTTCTAATAATAAAGCTCCTCTACTAGTGATTTTCTTATCATTTAGACTTTCTACCTACTCTGAATTTGTATAGGATATTAGGTAAAACTCCTTGCTCTTGGATACTACAATCTAAACTCCATATTCCCCTTGAGATATCTAAGTATCCTTTTGACATCTTTTAAAATAATTTTCTTTGGGTCTGCTTGAAATCTTCCCACAAGATGCACTGTTTGCATGATGTCAGGTCTAGAAGAAGTAGTGTATAGAAAAATTCCAATAAAAAAAACCTATATGATATCTAATTGACCTTTGGAGATTCATCTTCCTACCTTTACTTTCACCCTATGATCATAGGTGTGCTAACTACCTCACAATATTCTATGTCAAATTTCTTCAACATCTCTCTTATGTACATATCTTATGAAATGAATATACCTTTTTTTGATAAAATTATTTATAACCCAGGGAATAATGATAGTTATCCTAGAATGGAAATCTCAAACTCTATCATCACATCTACAAAGGCCTTAGTCATAATCTCATTATTTCTACCAAATATGATTTCATCCACATAGATAACCACTGTCAATTGATGTTCATTTTCTGTATTTATGTATAGATTACTATCTACAACTCCTATCTTAAATCCTTGGTCCAATAGGTACTTGTCCAATCTAGCATACCAAGCTCTAGAATCTTGATTTAGACCATAAATATCCTTTTTAAATATACACACATAGTCCTTATTAAATTATAATGATAAACCCTCATGTTTCTCTATGCACACCTCTTCTTCCAATTTCCCATTCAGAAATGATGACTTGACATCCATATAATACACCTTAAACTCTTTAAATCTTACATGTACTAGAAATAATCTAATAGCCTCCAATCTAGCTTTTAGAGAAAATGTATCCTCAAAATCTACCCCTTTTACTTGTGCATACCCCTCGCATACCAATCTAGCCTTGTTCCTAGTGACTTATCCATACTCATTCAACTTGTTCCTTAATACCCATTTTATGCCAATGACATTCTTATCCTTAGGCCTAGGAACTAGTTCTCAAGTCTCATTATTTTATATTTAATCTAACCCATCATTCATAAAACCTATCCAAAACTTGTCTTTTCTCTCTTCTACAAGGTTTTTAGGTTCAATTTAGATAATAGAGTATCATTATTTTGATTTAGGTTACTTACCAACTTTCTCCTTGTTTTCATACTTGCATCCTTATTACCAATGATCTGTGATTTGGTATGATCTATTTAAATATATCTTGAAGGAACGTTGAAATATTATCTTTACTCAAATTATTATTCTTAGTCATCTATCTCTATTATTTCTTCTTCATTCTTGAATTCCAAATTATCTGATGCATCCTTTGATTGAGAGTGTGACTTCTCAAAACTCGTCTCATCAATCTTTACATTATTAATTTACACTATATTTTTCAACCTATTATTATAGAATATATAATTTGATCTTACTAATGAGTACCCCAATAATATTACTTCATCAAACCTTGAATCAAACTTACCTAAATCTTCCTTATCTCTTTTGATGAAGCATTTGCTTCCAAACACTCTAAAGTGTTCCACATTAGTAGGTCTAACTTTTCATAGTTTGTAAAGAGTTTTATTGACATTAATCCTTATATATGATATATTCAAAATTTTGACTATAGTAATCAATACCTCTATCTAATATCCATTAGATAATGTCTATTTATTTAGCAGAGTCGTTACCATTTCTTGAACTATTCTATTCATTCTTTTTACAACCACATTTTGTTGAGGTGTCATAGATGTTGAGAACTATCTCTTTATCCCATGGACCTCACAAAAGTCATCAATTAATTGGACCAAAAATCTCCTCCTCTATCAGATCCTAGGCATTTTATCTTTCCATTCTCAACTAGAGATTTGAATGCCTTGAACTTATCAAGAGCTTCTAACTTTTCTTTCAAAAATGCTACCCAAGTCATTATTGTGTAATCATCTATTAGTAATGTAAAATATCTATCTCCTTGAATACTTTGGTTTATTTCAGGTTCAAAGAGATTGGTGTGTATTAAATCTAAATTTCTTGTAGTAGAATACTCTTTATACTTGAACCTTCTTCTAGTTTGCTTACCATGTTGACATGCCTTATAAAGTTTGTTTGTAGGTTTGGTGATTTTAGGAATATTCTTCATAGACTTATTAGAGCCTATCTTGACTAGATTATCAAATCTTAGGTGGCCCAAAATTTTGTTCCATATACAAAATTCATCCATCTTACTCATAAAGCATCTCAGACATATAGATTGTTTTCAGCCTTCCTAACATTGGTAATTAGCCTTCCTGATTTGGTTCTCCTTATATAAAACCCTCTATCATTAAAGGTCAGAGTGTGTCCTTGGTTACACATTTGACTTACACTAAATAGGTTATGTCTCAATCCTTCCACAAAAAACACATTATTTATCTTGGTCTTCTCATTACCTAAACTCAAGATACCCTTGCCAAAAATATTGGCAGTTATATCATCTCCAAATCTCTTTGTCCCTACAACATTTATTTTCAATGAAATGAACTTTATCTTATACCCTATCACGTGGCTTAATCAACCACTATATATATATACCATTTCATGCCTTCATCTTGGATGTGTAAAATAGTCTGAGTTAGCATAGATTCTTCTCCTTTAGTCTTTTTCTCCTCCTTCACCTTGTTTATAGGGTCTAACTTCTTGATCCACTTCTCAGTGGTATGACTATTTAACCTTTTGTCTTGATTGATCTTCCTCATATTACACATCTTGAAATCCCTTATAATATGTCCACTTTGATCACAATTATAGCACAAAATTCTACTTATATTATTGAAATGAGCATTCATCCTATTCCTCCATTAGAAATTGATTCTAGCATGATGTCTAAAATCCATAGCTCTATGTCCATATTGATTACCTAAGAAATAGTAACCATTGAAAGCATTTATATACCTTGTATGGCTTATGTTGAATGATGCACCTTTATATTTTTTGTATCTTGAAGGAATGACATTATTCTTGACTTTCTGATTATCAATTTGAGTCTTAAATTTGAGAGGTTCTACATAGGTCTTTACTCTATTAGTACCATAACTTCTTGATGGTTCATTTTCCTTTGAGGTTTGACTCTCCTTATTTTATTTTTGGTCTTCTTTGAGCCCAAGGCCTATCGTGTCATGTGGATACCTTTGACTATCCAAAATATCACCAAGGACTTCAATTTTTTTTTTAAATTTTTGATGTGTCTTCAATTTGATTATTGCCTGATCTAATTCTACCTTCAAGGAATCCATTTCTATTCTAAACTTAGTACACTCTTCCTCCTTGGTCTTAATATTTTTAGTGATAATCTCAATCTGAGTTTCCAATTGTTTTATGATATCCTCATGTTCATTAGTTTTATTCCTTAGTCTCTCTTCAAAGTGATTGATTTGTTCCTCATAACTCTTAACCAATGATCTCAATTTATGATTTTTTCCTTATTTGGGACTTCAAATCCTCTAGAGCACTCACCAATTATACTTGAAGGTTCACTTTAACCTCTTCTTCATCTTCCATAAGAATTTTACCTTTTGAACAACATTTATTATCGATTTATATGGCCATGAATAAGATTTCATTGGTATCATGATCATTATGTCATCATCACTATCAGATATGCTTATGTCACTTATATCAAATGAGATATTTTCTTCTTTGGTATAAAAACTTCTATTCTTCTTGAATGACCCTTTCTTGCCTTCATACTTCCTAAATCACTTTTTTCTCTTGTCAATATTATATAACTTATTATCATCACCATGATGTTAATCATGCTCTCCATCACGCTCATTATTATCTTTGTTAGGACACTTGAATGCAAAGTGACTAATATTACCACAATTAAAGCCCTTAAATGGTAACTTGCCATTATACTTACTTGATCATTTCTTTAGTTTTTTAATAAACATGGCTTTTATCTTGTCATTATCAATATATGTATCAAAATCATACTTAATCTTTTTACCTTTTTAATTTTTCTCAACTTTGAAGATAGCTTCCTTCTTGGAAGGCCTTCCATCACTTTTTCTCATTTCATAGGTAGTCAAGATGCCATAAAGTTCATCCATATGTAGTATGTTAATATATTTGATATCCTCCATAGTAGATACTTATGAATCAAACTTATATGTTAGGGTATTAATACCTTTTGAACTACTATTAATTCTTATAACTTCTCTCCTAGACCTCTGATGACATTTACCTCTTAATCTAATCTTAACATATAAGATGCAATGTTTTCATCCCCCTATATTGTTAGACTTTTAAACTACCTTCGATGGGGCTACAACTTTTCCGACTCGAATTGGTGTCTCCTTCATAGATGGTTTTACCAAATCCATTTTTTTGTATCAAAATGCATGACTTTTAAAAATTCTACCTCTGAAATACCACACAAGATGGAATTCATTGCCTTAGAGTTTTTTTCACTTGCCTTTTTGTCTTTTGCATTAGTTGGTGGTGTAAGAGGTGGAGTGAATCCATTAACAGTAGATTTCCATATGTCATAACCCAAGGACATTAGATAGATATTCATTTTGATTTTCCAAAAATCATATTTAGTCATATTGAATATAGAAGCCTTGTTGGTTGAGAATCCTCCTTGTACTTGATGACTAGACATGCTAGTGCTTCTAGGTTCTTTAAGTTGTTAGGATTGCTTTAAAGGATCAGGATATGATACCAATTATTAGAAGCATAATAACTGAGAGAGGGGGTGAATCATTATTTTAAAAAAAGTATTTCAATTATACCTTAACATTATTTTAACCGTGAAATTAATATAGTGTTATAAAAATGCATAAATAACCATTCACATGGACATGAAACAAGAAAACACATATATGAGTGGGAAACCCTCAAGGGGGATAAAACCCACCATGATATCTAAAAATGGACTACTATCCTATGAAAAAAAATATCAAATTATCTTGATAACCAAATCAAATTGGAGAACCAACCCTGATAAAGTCAAGTACCCACTTGACTAGGCTTTAATAAGCACTTATTTGCAATGAAGCACTAACTCCCTAAGTGACTTAGCACCAACTCAGCCACCTCATAAATTTTGATTAAATTCACACATATGATTTTTTTTATGTTCTATAGTTAATTTTAATACCTAATTATTCTAAACCATGAAATATTTTATTCACTTATATGCATCTTACAAAATAGGCCTAAACTACCTTGTATATATACTAGACACATGGTCACAAACCACTTGGTCAACCACACACCTTAAACCTCTTAGGTGGGAAATAAAATAAGTCTTATAATATCTCATTAACATTGTTTAATCATAATTTTAACCCCTTTTGGTCTGAAATAAATCAATTAGGCCTTACTCCTCCTTTAGGTCTCATGGAGACCTAATTGCATCAAGCATGTCCTCTTAATGCCAAAACTTGATTTTCTTGGGCTCAGATTACCTTATCAAAAAAAATGATTAAATAAATTATCCAATGAAATATAATAACCTCATATATTATTTATTAAATTTTTATCCTTTTTTCATACCCTGAAAGCTCTTTTCGGACAAACTACCCTATTAAGCTTATGTACCTCAAAAGTTTATCTTGCAATATTGAAGCTTAAACACCCTTAAACTACTCAAATATGAAAAATGAAACATTTAAATATATTATCCATGATATCAAAATCATGAAAAAATGCTTGGATCATTTTCACTTAGGAGATAAAGGCTCAAGACCATATTTGTAACTCACATACTCAGAACGACCAATTCACCTCAAAAACTGATGAATTACACCTCCAATGCCTGTGTAGACACTTTTAATGACTTATGATGAATATAAATTGTCATATTATATCTCCATAAAATCCTAAAATATTAAATTCATATGTTCTAATGGAAATTATTGGTCCCATAGACCAACTTATTGACCTTATATCTCACAGTCCTTTTTGAACCAAACATGACATTTTGTGAGCAACATTTTCACCATATACACTAACCTAAAAATATTATCCAAATAATTATTATGGAATATAATTAATAACTTAATTATTCATGCACTTTATTCAATCAATATATCATTCACAGACCCTCAAATCTATCTCTTCATCTCTACCTAGGTTTTAACTATTCACACCATTAGGTTTTCTGTGACTAGCTTACTTAGATGACCAAATTAGTAAAATTTAAGGATATAACCTATCCATAAATAATCATGGATATGTAAAATGAGTCTCTATATTATTATACAATCCATTTTCTCATTTTTACCAATATAAATTTTGAGAGCTACAATAATTTCTTGACAAATAAGCTTGTATCTATGCATTTTCTCTCTCATTTGACTAACCACCATACCTAGAGGTTCTTGGGAGATTTTAATACATGATAAAATATATTATATATACATTTTAATCCATATTAGTATGACTTAAATAATATCTATCACATTGGGTCGTTATTAGGATTTTAGGGAGGTTTAACACAAGTTTTGGTGTTAATAATTATTCATAAAGGACTGCCACTTAAGTCCAAAAATAATTCTTGGAGATCTTAGATAATATACTTCCCAATATATCCTTAATGTATTAGACTCCCATTTATAGGTTACACATGCCAATTAATGTTTGAAAGTGCTTCTCAAGTTTGAGACCTCATTTTGTGAGCTCGAGAAGGCCTAAAAAAGTGATTCATACACTTTTATTTCAAATATCTACCTCAAATTTTGTTATCATGCCTTAAAAAAATTATCTAACCTTTTTACATGATCACATGTACACACTTTCCTTGAAATATGATCTCCATACCTCATTAGGCTAGGCAGGGTCTAAGAGTGATATGGGTGCAAACTTAGACTAAAGGTTCTAAACATATAGGCTCACCTTGAAACTCTCATGAATGCTTATATACCTTAATCAAATTTTCAAAAAATGCCATAAAACCTTCACATGCCTATGTTTATTCATTTCACCATGCACATACCTCTTCATGTCATGACTAGGCTTCTTATGTACTTGACATCAATGACCTATACCTTTTATGTAGACATTAGACATTAGTTGCCTTCAAATTCTCTCTTTATCTTTATTTAATGACAATATTATTCCATGCACATTGTCACATCACACACGACCAACTATCCTTAATCACCTTTGACATCAACCTTCATAAGCTATACCTTTGACATCAATGAAAAATACTTAATAAAGAGACTAACCTCCACAAGATCAATACAAGTAGACTAACTACTACTAACATAGTCAATACATAAGATTTTATTCATCTATTACAAAATCATCAAACACAAATCTAGGTTGTATTTAATAATGGAAGAATAACCAACATTTAATAATTATCCTTGTTTTCTTGACTACAACTAAAGGCCATTTGAAGGTGGGATCACCTCCCAACCTCTTGACATCATTAAACTATTATTCTAGGCACCTTTCAGCTCAAAACTCCTAGATCTGAGCATGTTTACATCATTTTAAGGGAAAACATGGGAATTTAAATCAATGGTGCCATAAAACAAGGGAATTACCTCCACAAACATAAAATCCTATTCCCAATTATTACTCAATGAGAATCCTAGTTCCAAATACAAATTAGATAAACATTCAAGTGAAGTTAATAATTTTCATAAATACAATTAGTAATCAATCAATCAAATTATAACACAATCTTGATGTTAGACTAGTTAGCAAGAGGATACCTCTTAGTTGATTCCATCTATTAGTCAGGGGAGGGTTAAATAATCTACCACCATGCCCCACTTGGGAGGTCTTAAAAAATATTCCACATGACCTTCATGGGAGGGTTAAGAAATTTGCCAACATGCCCTACATGGGAAGGCTTAACAATCTACCACCATGAAAGATATTGCTCATACAATATCAATCCATATTGTCACTATAGCTATAACACATGTCAACAGGAGAGCTACATCATTCTAGTCAATAAATAGATGAAGAACATTATCAATGATTTCAAATGGTTAATAACTACATGGTGGCCAATGAAAATCAATGGAAAAGATAAGAAGATAGATAGAATAAACCAAATGGTATTATTTGTTATGTAATCAATAAATCAATCAAACAAAAATAAATGATTTCATCTAAAGAATGTAAGTTGTAAATAAGTATTTAGAAGCCAATAAGTTGACTTCAAGAACTTTGGGTGCTATCCTCTAGAATTCTAAATGATTGTCTCTCTTAACCATCTCTTCGTACTTACTTCCCTTCCACCTCCTTTCTATTCTACTCATTTTATCCCTTATGAATTAGATATAAGTTACTCTAGTGGAGAGCTCAAATTATTCAAATATATGTCCTAAAATTTTCCAACCACCTTCATTCACTATCCCATTCCTCATTAAGGGATGTTTTATTCCACATCCATAATGGTGTTGGTATCTCTATAGACCTCTATAGCTACTTCTTAGACTAACTCACCTTTTCCTTGGCTCAAGACATAATTAATTAATGGAAATATTTGCCAATTAGCCACTAGACATTCTTGACATTGGTTTACTTAGGATAAAAGATCTTAAGGATAGGAGATAACAATTTTCACCAACCAAAATTAAAAACTGGAAACCTATATAGCATGTTAAGTCTGAAAGAGAGGGTGAATAACATCTAGAAAATCAACTAACATTACTTGGAATAGTTGCATTCCTTGATTGGTCCTTCCTTGTTCTTGCACACTCAATGGATACATCAAATTCCTCTAAATTAAGAAACAATCTATAGAATTTAATCAAAACAAGAATCATTCAATCAATTATCAATATCTAACATACCAATGAATAAAATTATTCACATAGATGTATTCTCATATCATCATACACATACATTTTATAATTAAAAATATTATGAGTAATGATTCAAACATTATTAAATCAACATATCACATAGGCATAATTAGATTCCATATTGAAATATCACATAAGGAATTGCAAACATTATACTTTCATAAGTAATTAATTAAGACATGATTGATAATAGTTCTTTATCATGGTCTCAACATAGGGTAAGTCTCTTTAGAATCCTTGCATGCCTTAGTAAGACATGGCTAATAACATAGATCTATAATCAAAATATAAATAACAATAATCTCTTAGTCATCAATTATCAAAGATGAGCACTATACAAAATATTTGTCTTACATCCCCTTCCCCTTATGCAGACTTTTTCCTAAAACCACTAAAAGAGTTGAGGGTACTGGACCCTTAATGGTGTTGTATCATCCTAAGTAGTTGTTAATTCATCATATTTTTCTAACTGGACCTTAACTTGGTCCAAGTGTCTACCTCGAAGGGATAACATCTTACATGCTATAATCTACATGGACTCTAATATTAAAGCTATGTCAACCTCAACTTACAAGGTTGTCCAATCCAATACATGAGAATTTTGAGGTAGTATTTGATACAAAATTGAGACATGAAATACATTATAAACATGATATAGGTTGGGTGGTAAGTATAGTCGATACGCTATTAGGCCAACAATCTCTAAGATCTCAAATTGCCCAATAAAATGAGGTGCCAATTTTGAACATTTTCCATAAAAAATGGGGCTCTTATTGGGTCTCACTCACAATAATACCTTGTCACCAACATTAAAATGTTGATTACTCCTCATTACATCAACATACTTCTTGTATCAGTCCCTAACAGTCTTAAGGTGCTATCAAATTTTAACTACTTACTATTCCATATCTTCTAAAACATCAAGTCCATCATAAGTCTATCATCAAATTTATTCTAACTCAGTTGGGTTATATAGGCTCTACCATAAAATACTTGGAAAGGTGCCATATTGATTAAACTATGATGGTTATTGTTTTAGGAAAATTCAATAAGGTAAACATAATTCTCCTAATGAGATAATTAGTCCATAACATACATGTGAAGCATGTCCTCAAGAACCTAATTGACACTCTCAGTCTATTCATCTATCTCATAATGGTAGGAATTACTAAAATTAATCTATGTGCCTAATTCCTTCTATAATGATGTATAAAAGTGAGAAGTATAAATTAGATCTCTATCTAAGATAATCTTATGGGTAATCCTATGCAATTGGATGATGTCATCCAAGAATACTCTTGCCACTGAAATGGAATTATAAGTAGTCTTCATTAGAATAAAGTAAGCTACTTTGGTCAACTTAACTATAGTGACCATGATTACATCATGATGATATGATGATATAGGCAAACATATAGTGAAATCCATAGATATAGTATCCCATTTCCATTCTTGGATCTCATTAGGATATAAAAATCCTTATAGATGTTGTTGCTTGGTATTGACCCTATGACATTCTAGGAAATGAGCTACAAAATTAGAAATTTCACACCCCAAACTATCCAAATGATAAAATTACACCCTACATGCATCTTCTCAACCCTAGGGTGTGATTGGTAAAGATCTATATGTGATTTAGATAAAATCAACTCATGCAATCCACATTCTACAAGAACATAGATACACCCTTAATGGTGAAAAAGAATATCTATCTCAAGATAATATCCTTCAAATTTACCTTTTAGATTAAAATTAGAATCCAACATCTATCACACTTCTTTGTAGAGGTTGTCCTTAGGAATTTTCTCCAAAATTTAACTTCACAAGTTAGTATGTAATCTAATCAGTACTAACTCTTGACACCTCCTGATCAAGGCATCAACAACTATGTTTTCCTTTCCTTTGATATATAAAAACTAACAATCATATCTACAAAATAGTTCCCTCTAATGCCTTTGAAAAAAATTGAATTTAGGTTAATTAAATAGGCGATAAAAACTCAAGTACTCTATTTTTATAATAAAGTGGAAACCAAGTAAGAAGTGACACCATCTCATATAAGCATTTGTGATAGCTACCAATTATATATCATGCATGAGTTATTTCAAATTGTAGTCATTGAGCTATAGAGACTCATACACTATGACTTTGCCTTCTTGAATGAGTATAGATCCTAGACCTACCTTATATACATTAGTAAAAATGAATAACTCTCCCATAAGATTAAGTACAACCAAAATGGGAGCACTAGTGATTTAATCTATCAGCAACTAAAAGGCTTCCTCACACTTTGTATACCATACATACATATTTCCCTTCCTCTAAAGAGAATTAATGGTATTTTTAATGTAAGGAAAGTTATCCACAAAATTTGATAATAGCCTACCAAACCCCTAAATCTACAAGCCTCCTAAATTTTTGGGAACCATGCATTCCATTATTGCATGAATATTAAATGGGTCTACTAAAATACCATTCCAAAGATGATATGCCTAAGGTATTTCACCTCTGTTTGTGCAAAATCACGCTTCTCCAAGTTTCCAAACAAATGATTCTCTCACAAAACTTGAAAGACTTGTCTTAAATGGTATTCATGTTCTTCCTCATTTCATGAATAGATTAAGATGTCATCAAGAAATATCAACATGAAATGGTCCAAGTGTGAAACACTCTATACATGAGGCTCATTAACACTATTAGGGTAATATTCAAACCAAATGGTACAACTATAAACTCATAATTCGTATACTACATTTGAAATGTAGTATTGTGAATATTTTCCTCTATAATACACAACTTTTTCAAATAGAAATAATCAGTGCACAAATTAAGGGATCCATCTTTATTCATAAAGATGACTAGTGCTCCCCATAGGGACACAATGGGATGAATTAAGCCCTTCTCTAAAATTTTCTTAAGTTGCATCTTGAGTTCACACTGGTGTGGTCATTTGATATAGTTATTTTAATATGGTTTTAGCCCATGTTACAAGGTTAATTTGAAAATTAACCTCTCTTAAAGGGGGTATACCAAGCATTGCATAGAGAAACACATCAGGGAAATCTTAGATAATAATATGGTCACCTAGAGAATCTTTCTATGACTCCTATGACCTATCATATGATAGTAAACATCTAATTTTTTTTGTATTCTCTACTTGAGCTATATGGCATAAATCATGTGAAGGTAAATGGGTCTTTTGACCCTAGATATCACCCTAAGGGTCCCAAGGTCATCGACACACTTGATAACCTTATGATGTCAATCTAACTTTGTTGTATAAACCATAAGCCAATCCATTCCCAAGACAACTTCATAAATACCTAAGGGTATAATACACAAATCTACCATGGTGGAAAAGACACCAAGGTATATAACACAAGTTCTCACTAAGGAGATAACAAACATCTTGACCCTTGAGACCAAATTTCCTACTCAACTCTCCAACTAACTAATATCCACTAGGCCATAATGATCCATGATAAAAGGAGAAATAAAGGAGTTGAAAGCTCTAGATTAAAAAAATAATGTAATATAAACTCCATCAATAATACAAGTAGTCTCAATTATCATTTTTGGGTATTCAACTTGGTGGTCATCCACTATTACATAGATATTGTGTCATTAACCCACATCATCCATTATTTTTTAAGACATTAGAACCTTCTACCTATTATAATTTGATTGTCCCAGAGGACAATCACATGTAAAGTGATTAGGGTATTTACATGTAAAACACACATCTCTATATTGGTCTCTCTTTGAGGGGGTTCTATCTAATCTTTGAATGACTGATGTTGTTGATCTTGATGGTATCACCTATATCATTATCTATAACCATGTAAGCATAGTTTATTGGAATTCTTGAGGTTAAGAACCAATTTTACCCTAGTGGTATCTATCATACTTATCTTTATTCCATATATATCCATAATGATTACATTCTTGCTCATGTTGCTATTGAGGGGTCTAAATTTTGATTAGGTTAACCTCTAACCTCCCATAGGTGTAGGTTGTGCACTTCATGACCTCTAATCATGTTATGATTGCATATTCTCCCAAAATTTCTCTCAAACATCATGATTATTTTAATGAGATTCCTTAGCTAAGTAGGCCATTTCTACTATGGTTGCTAAGGTAGTGGGAGTTATAATTCATAATGCACTAGGTAATTCTAAATTCAAGTCTCAAATGAACCTATTTACCTAGATACTCACATATGTGTATCCCTATACATATCTAATCAAAACTATAAATTGGCACTCATATTGTTCCATTATTCCACTCCCTTATTGTATATCATGAAACTCATCTACTTTATTTTGAACATAGAGAGAGGATAAGTATCATTCTCTAAACACTCCTCAAAAAATTCCCAAGTGAGGTAAGTAGGTTTTAAATGGAGATTTTACTCCTCTCCTTCCCACCATATCTTAGCTACATCTCTAAATAGATGGGTTCCTAGATGGGCCTTCCTGTGTTATCACAATCCTAAAGTTTAAATCATCCTTACATACTATCTAACTAATCCTATACTATAAATAGCTCTTGAGTACCATCAAAATTAGGAGGATGAAGTATAATGAAGTCCTTTACTAGATCTTCTATTGTAGGCCTAAAGGGTAGTCTAAGTCTCACATCTTGTAGTATTTACCTTGGTGATGCAACTCATATCTATCATCCTATGAATGCATATGGGAATGAATACGATACCTCTTTCTCAATTGATATATTCACACCCTAATAATGTTGTGGATAGTTCCTCTCAGCCTCATGTTGTGTTATTGACAATCTTGATTGTAATATATCGCACATTTTTTGTATGGAAAAAATAAGATGGGGTATTCTATTAACGATACCTAGATGAATATGAGGTTGATGGTCACTGCTATGATCATCATCCTGACATGGCCAATGTCCTCTCCTCATTTTACATAATGACTAGATGATTATAAAATCTTGTATGAAAACTAGAAAAACCACAACATAGAAATAAAATACCTAGAGCTCCTAATGTATTAACTCAAGCTCTAATACCAAAATATCATGCCCATTTTTTTCACTTTAACATGCATTAATACTACCAATAGAATGAAAACAAACCAAAGAAGCATATGCATATATACAATAATCATATGTATTCCTATCTACTTTTATAGTCATCAAGTGAATAAATAGTTATTAGTTTCATGTCCTTAGACAAGAGGCTAAAGATTTCTTAGAGTTCATCCATGAGCATTAAAAAATTACTTCCTAGCTTAAGTTTCGAGATTAATGCATTAAGATGTTTAGTTAGCCATCACCTAGGGCCATTGATTATGTATTTAGGTGCCATGTGAATGATTTATGTCTACTCTAAGCCTATCTCACCATGGTCATGGTCATGCCACTTATCATGATTCTATGCCCCCAGTCTCAACTCTAATGACAAGTTGCCTAGGATTTCAAGTACTAGAATGCTATCACCTAGCAGTTCCTAGGTCCTTAGAACCTTGGAATATTTAGGAGATTGTTCTTGATTAATTAACCCTCCTAGAGTTCCATGATATGGAATGCTTTCACTTAGTATCTTCTCAAGTCCCTAGAAGCTTAAAAGCATTAGGGGATAAGACCTTAATGGTTTAATCCTCCCAAGATTTAAGCTTTGAAATGCTACTACTTGGAAATTTATTGGGAACCTAGAGGCAATAGGGTTTTAAATACCATGCTAACTCCTTGAACTATTATAATGATGCCTCATGGCATAATTCAACCAACTTTCAAAATCTAAAAATTAGCTAAGGAAAAAGTTGATGGAAAAATGCAAAATAATAAATGGCTAAGGAAGAAATAAAAATAGATGACATAGGAAATTTACCAAAGCATAAAATGAAGTGGCATATAGAAATAAACTTACAAATGTGGATAGGATAAGGAAAGATTAAATGTTCCTATGAATGGAATGCTTCTATTAGCACATTCAAAGTTAAGCCTACATCCATTAGAATGAATCAACTAAGTTATAGGGGGCTGATGTTTGCATATAAAATTGAGTAAAAGAGGCATAGAGGCCTAAATTAATCTCTCACACTAAACCAATATTCCCATTGGTTTAGTCAATTATTATAATTTCAAGATAAACTTGACCTAGAAAAACATCTCTTGAGCTATTCAAAATCTATGAGAGAACTGGTCTATTCATTAGAAGATACAACTTATAGCAATAGCACATAGACCTTTTATAATACACCATAGATAAGAGATCAAATGATAAATTTAATAAAATTAAAAACACATAATTATGGAATGGTCTTTAGAATCCTCTTCTTTTATTAAAGAATCCTTGTAAGGGTGACCTAAGTCAAATCTAAAGGTTTACATGCCTTATTATTTCTATTTAACAAAGGAACCCAACTCCATTTTAATTTAATTTTATATTATCTTATCTTGATACAAGAAAATTCTACATCATATATCCTAATCAAATGTTTTAATCAAGGAAAAAATCTATTATCCTTTGGTTTAAATGGAGATATGGGAGGGAACATAGATAGGTGGAAAAAGAGCTAAAGACACTTAAAATTTTGAATTTAACATTGTGTGGGAAAACCAAAACATGCATCATGGGTCCAATGTTAGTCCTAAAATGGAATAAAATGGTAGAAAGGTGACTATTGAAATATCTCAAAAAGATGATGTGGGTCCCAATTCAACTGACATGTCCTAGGGAGGAGTCATGAGTGGCAATAAGGAGGTCCCAGAATATCATCATTAAGGTGCCATATTTAACATAACAATAAACATATCCCATGGAAAATTCATAATGGATAATATTTTGAGTACTAAAATGAACCCACCCTCTATGTTCCCTTTGGAAGATTCCACTCTTTCCTAGGTATATTAGGTTTTGGGAAAATAATTGATGGGTTTGGACCTTTCAGATATACCTCTGATCTCATCAACTGATAATAATGATACTTGGGTAGATATTCCTAACACTCTAGTTGAATTGGTAGATAACAAGTTGTAAAACTCCATTATAGCCAAGGTAAAAGGTTTTAGACCTAATATTGATTCACTCAAGAAATGGGCCAATAATCAGTGGAAGCCTAAAGGTCAACTTGAGGTAGTTGCTTTACCAAGGGACTTCTTCCTGGTCAACTTCACTAACTAAGAGGATTTATTTAGGGTCATCATAGAAGTTTCTTAGTTCATGGATAAAACTAATGTTTTAGTTAGATGTTGGAAAAGTATGAAACAATGTAAATAACATAGCTCTGGAATATATACCTATGTGGGTGTCTCTTCTATAACTACCTCTCAAATACTAGGAATTGATGATCATTTTTGGTATTGTAAGGGCACTAGGATAGCCAATCAATATTGACCCAATCACTAAAGCTAGGAAAATAATAATTTCATCTAGATTTCAAGTATTTATTCTAATAGACAAACCTTTTTTTATAATATTAAACTAAAATCTAAATATGGGGTTTGGTCCCAAATAATTAAGTGTGAAAACTCCATTATGATTTGTTTTGATTACAATACTTTTAGTCACTCCTTGAATGAATTCCATAAGATCCCATTTCACTTGCTTCCTCTCTTATTTCTCCCTCCCAACTTGCTCCATCTAAGACCCCTCCTATAAAAATATTGATTAATCCTTCAACATTACTCTCTTCACCACCCCCAACCCAAATTCCCCTCCCTCTCTATGGTCCCAATACCCCCTCTTGGTCCCCTAATCCCATCTTGAATAATAACACTATTTCCATCCATGCCTCTCCAAATATTTTGAGCCCTACTCTAGATTTAGATTAGAATGGGGCCCTTACAATTTTGAATGAAGCATCCCCTCAAAGTCCCTATCTTAAATCTCTGCTTAATCAAATTCTCCTATTTAATGAAATTTCTATGGATTCAACTCTAAAAATTCAAATGGATTCATCTAAATTTTTTTAAGTACCTCAGATGTTGTCCTTAAATCAACTAGGTGTTGAGGATACAAAACCTTTTCTAAGCTTGTCAAGTACCACACGATTGGAATTGCATCATAGTGGAGGCCCTATCCATAATGAATCCCCAAATTGTAACAATGTAGCCACAACTAATAATTATAAAGCAAAATTCTCTACTCTAGCAAAAGAGGAGGAAATGAACTAGACACAATCTAAATAAAAAAGAGGTAGGAAGAAATTGGATACTAGAAAAGGACAAAAACAACTCGATAAAACCCCAAAGAATGTTGTCTATAAGAAGGAGACTACAAATTAAAAAGCCAAGGGTTGTCAAAAAAACCCTTAAAAACCACTTTACTAGACAAAAGAAATGAATTTTATTTCTTGGAATGTAAGGGGAATGAATAACCCCAAAATAGAAATTGGTTGGTAATTTAATAAATAGAAAGAACCCAATGATTTTTCTTTTATATGAGTCAAAAATGTCAAAATAATTATTCCAAAAATGTAGTAACATAATATGGAAAGAATAAAAGTCATTATGTATGAGTTAGGATGGTAACTTACGAGGAATTACCACCGTAGGGAACCCTATAGAACTAGAAGGGAAAATCCTCATTAAGAGCAATTACCATATGGATATACTCTTCAAAAACAAAATATCCAAGGAAGAATGGATAATTTCTAACCTTTATGCTCCCAATTCTATGATAGCTAGGAAAAATATCTAGGACCTACTAGCTTTCAAGAAAATTAGTAGCACTTGGAAATGTCTATTGGTAGGGGACTTCAATTCTCCCTTGTCACGAATGAAAAAGAAAGGTGGCCTTAATGATTTTTCAAATAACATGGTAGACCTTAATGATTTTACAGTATAAGTTGGGCTTGTGGATGTCAAACTCAAAGGAAATCCATTCACATGGATAAACTATAGGATAGGGGAGGATCTAATATAATTTATACTAGATAGATTTCTAGTATCCCTATATTGGGATCTTCATTATAGAAGCTCCTTACATTCCTTTCCTAGAATCAGCTCAAACCATAACCCTATTATCTTTAAAGGAAACATTATCTCTAGAATGAAAAATGTCCTATTCAAATTTGAATTTATGTGGCTACACAAACCAAATCTACGTGAAGACATAAAGGCTTGGTGATAAGAACAATTCTTAGGATTTGACATGTTCATCCTAGTTAAGAAACTCACTTATCTAAAAACTAAAATGAAAGTTTGGAATAAGGATACATTTGGTAATATTTTTCCTCAAAAGAAACACATTGAATAAGAACTCATAAATCTTGAAATCTTCTCCTCTCTTCATAGTAATAATGGACAAACCTATTCTCTCGATAAGGATTTTTTTAGTGCCTGTCATAATCTTAAAGATAAAGAAGAAGATTTATGGAAACAAAATTCTACATGCCTTTAGCTAAAAGAGGGGGATAAAAACACATTTTTTTCATCAATAAGCATCTAAAAAAATGAAAAATATGATTCTAGAACTTATACAGGATGATGGAAGGAAATGCATGAATCCATAGGATATTGATGACCAAATTATTCAATACTTCCAGGATTTGCTCAAAGAAAATGTCTCACCAAAGAACTATATGGAAAAAAAAATGCTTCACAATATCCCAATCCTTATCTCTCAAGTTTAAAATACTACACTTTTGAAACCTCCCTTAGCAGAAGATATCAAGGTTGTTATGTTATCAATGGAAGGAGATAAGGCCCTAGGCCTGGATGGATGCCCTCCAAGTTTTTCCAAAATTAATGGGATATTATTTACATTGTCTTGAATTTTTTTAGAGAAGGGATGTTTATAAAATACCTAAACAATACCTTTATTGTGCTTATTCCCAAAAAGCCCAAAGGAAATTAGCTCAAAGAGTTCAAAATGATAAGCTTATGTTCTATGACTTACAAAAAGAATTCAGTAACTCTTGTAAGAATAATCCAACCCATTCTAGAGAGGATCATAGAATAACATCAAGGATCATTCATCTCACGCTGACAAATCATATATGGGTTAATCACCATACATGAGGCAATCCATTCCACATATTTGAACAACAATCATAGAATGCTCATGATATGAATAAAGCTTATGATAGAGTCTACTCGAGATTTTTGGATAAAATCTTAGAGAAACTCAGATTCAATTCCTTTTTTAGAACCATCATTTAGAGTTTCATCTCCACTCCCAAATTCTCAGTTATAGTCAATGGAGTCCTAAAAGGTTTATTTTTAGCCAATTGAGGTCTTAGACAAGGGGACCCATTATCCCCTTACATATTTATCATTCTTGCTAAATCTCTAGGAAAAGTGGTAATTACAACCAAAAACACATGTATTATTAAAGGAATCAAAATAACTTAAGGCACCAGACTAGTCTCTAATGAACAATTTGATGATGACACCTTTTAATCAGAGAATCCACAATAGAAGAAGCTAAGAATTTCAAAAGAATCCTCTTGGATAATGAGAAAGTGTCTAATCAAAGCATCAATTTCAACAAAAGCTCTACTTTATTCATTAACACATAATAAGTTCAAAATAATTTGGCCAAAATCCTTGGATTCTAGATTGGGAAGATCCCTTCCACCCACCTTGGGCTTCCTCTTTTTACAAGAAAATTAAAAGATGAATATTGGAAACTGCTAGTGGAAAAAATACAAAAGAAAGTTGGAGGTTGGAAAAGCCACCTCCTTACTCAATTTGGTAAGCTCCAAATAATTAATAGCATCATTTAGAGCATCCTAATATACTTGATGTCTCTTTTAAAAATTTTAAACAAAATTGCATATAAAATTAAATAGATACAACACAATTTACTATGGAAAGGGATGAAAGAAAGGTATAAATTTACTATGGTTCATTGGAATAAGGTTTGCCTGCCCAAATAAAATGGTGGACTTGGGCTTCAAAAAATAATAGATATGAACAAATCTCTTCTTTCCAAAATGGGATGGAAAGAGGATAAACAATGGACAAAAATCATTAAGGCCAAATACATAAAGGGTAATAATGAAGATAGCTTCCTATGGGAGGAAGGCTCAATAGATGACTCATCCTTATGGAAAGTGGTCTCTTGTGGAAAGAAGATTCTACAAAAATGTTATAGGTGGAAAATAGGAAATGGGTAATTGGTGGATTTATGGGATGACCCTTAGTTATCTCAAACCCCCCTTGGTTTTCAAAACACATGGACCAAGTTTTCTATCAACTTTAGATCTCAATAGGGCACTAAATTAAAAGACTATTGGGACCACTCTAAAGGTTCCCTAGAATGGAAATTCCTTAATATGCATAAAAACACTTATGAGGAATCTCAAGCTCTCATTGAACTTAATTCAAAAATATAGAAAATTCACATACCCATTTTCCAAAAAAGGATTCTATTCTTTGGTTTACTAAATATAGTGGGACCTACTTGATAAAATTAGGATAATTAGTGAAAATAGATCTAGAGGATCAATAGGATCTCTAGTAACCTCTCTAGATCAAACACCTCACCCCAAAGAAGATCTTTTGGTTGGTTACTCAAAACCAAATTCTCATCATGGACAATCTTATCAAGAGGGGCATAACAATTCCTAATTGTTGCTCATTATACTTTGCCTATGTAGATTTGGTCCATCATCTATTCTGGAGTGCCCTCACATCCTCTTGGTGTTATACAAGTTAATCAATTTATAGTCTCTTAGGTCTGTCTAGGATCCATTCAAGATCTAATTAACTAATCAAAACCCTCATAGTCCCTTCTATCTCTTTCCTTCTTGTGTAATCTCACCCTCCCTCATTTATTTTGGGTCATTTGGAAGTCTAGGAATGATTAGATTTTTCAGAATAGGAGATCTAAAATTGGGTTGATATTCAAGTGTTAGTGTTCTTATATAGTAGAGAATTTGAAAGATTTTATCCCCAAAGATAAATTCAAATAATCCCTATCTAAATATTTAGTTCTTTATTCATGGAATTTATCTCAAACTATGTTAACGATACCATCAGTGGTAGCTCTTCATGCCACTAAATGGTTGAGTCCCCCTAATGGGTGGCTCAATCTTAAATTAGATGGCACTTAGAAATGAAACTTGAGACCAGTTGGGGGGTTATTCAAAATCATGATGGTGTGGTAATTGATGCTTGTATAGGTCCCTTGGGTCACCAAACCAATCATGTACATGAGGCTATGACTGCCTTTTGGGGCATTCAACTTGCTTCTTTCCTTTGTATCCATAACACCATCATTTAAGGTGACTCCCTCAATATTATTCATTCCTTTTAAACTAAAATCACCTTGTCCCATACCATTAAACCCATATTGATGATACCTATAACCTTTTAATATCTTTTGAGAAATTTTACATAACCCAGTGTATAGGGAGGGAAATAGTATGGCTGATTATCTTGCTAATTTTGGTGTTTTCACTAACAAGTTAGTCATATGGGATAATCTTATTCATATCCCATCCCAAATCCTTAGCACCCTTAACCATGATTGTATCTAGTCATTACATTGAGTTGGTATGGTCTACCCTGAGTGATGAATTTATAATTAGCATGTGGATTAGGCTGGTTAATGATTTCCACCCTAATTTCATATTAAACACCATTAGGAACATCACTTTGCTAGATTTATCTAGAAGTTTAAATGCAAAAGTTATAAGACTATAGGCATTATTCCCTATAATTAGTTGAGAATGGGGGGGAGAAAGAGATTGAATGGAACCATTATCATGTTTAGATGTTCAAAATAATTGGAAAGTATGGAATAAACTCCATGAAGGGGGTTTATCTTCATTTATGCAACATATTATTGGCCATGATGAAAACCTATCCAAGGATTTTTTTCTTATATGGAACAAATGAATTGTCAGAAGGTGGGGTCTATGCATTGAGGTCTTAGAGGAAATATTGTGGAGGTGATGGATATGCCATGAAATGACATAAAAGAATTTAAAGATAATAGCTAAAAGTTTGAGATCATGTAGAAGTTTTTAAAAACTAACGAGGACATGAAAATTGGCAAAAAAGGATTTCCTAGATTCAACCTTCGAAAGTGATAGCTATATATCTACATACAAGTGATGAAATGTATCACTTTGAAAAGTAATTTCATAGTTATATTATTACACCACTTCCTTTTGCTTAATCATTTTAAAGGATAAAAAATTAGTTTGGATTTTCAATTGTTAAAATCCTTAAAGAGTACTACGTTGGCATACTAGGTGAGCAATAATAATGACATTATACACCATATTTTGATTATTTTTTAGTTTAAAAATGAGATTCATTACCAATCAAATCCATTCTCCTTCCTAAATATCCCCCTATAGAAGACCCTCATATTGAATCCCTTGACATTGCAAATAATGTTGAGGCTTCCTCCACCCCAAGATCCTTCACCCCCTCCACTAGCCTTTTTCATAATCCCATCAACCATCTTCTTCCCCCTCCCCACCTTAAACAAAAAATGTATATTCATCTCCACACCTACCAAGGAGGCACCCACCCCTAAAGTCACCCTTAACCTATCATTAGAATAATCATTAGGTTACCATAGTAGAGAATTGGGTTTTTTTTGGACAAGCTAGAACAAGTTAGGATGGCCATGTTTGACCTCCATGTAGACTAGATCTGACTAAAAGCAGATATGGTGGATCTCAAAAAAGACTTAGAGTTGATCTAAAGATGGAAGACACTCTACCATAAATGAAAATAGAACTTATGGAAAATTTTGAAGAATTCCCTACATAGGATAAGACAATTCTAACCTTAGATGAATGCTATTCAAAGCATACCAAGGATAAAATCAAAAAGAGTCTTCTAAAGGAATCTATCCTAGAGATCGAGGAAGATAAGGAGACTAGTTAGGACAATACAAGCTCTAAGAACTTTTTTAATTCTAGTGATTAATCTATTTGTGGTCTTTAGTGTTTATTTTGTAAGTCCTATTGGTCTATTTTTTAATTATGGGTTTATAATTGGTTTATTCTTGGCTGAAGGCCTTGTTTTTCAAACTGCTTCCATTCTTCATCTATTTTTTGCTTATCCTACTTTTTTTAAACTATTGATTTCAAGATTCGTGTAAAACCTACTATTCACCTGATCTAATATAAAAATAATATTTTTCACAAGACATATCCTTACCAAAATATCCTTGATGTTTAGACTATACATTGAGGTTGTATTGTTGTTCCCAATAACAACAACATAGGTATTCTAATTAAGTTCCACTCAAACATTATTGGGCTTAATCAATTTAGATATATCACAATAAAATATATAAAGAGACATAATGTATATTCAATAGGTTGATCTTATGAAATATTTAATCAAGTAAATCACACTGTAATTTTATTAGTAAATCCATATGGCATAAGAATATTCCCTTTACATTAATGAATCCTTTCCAAAATGATCTAATTTCATTGTATATACCAGTTGGTTACATCCTAGTTTATAAAAGGGTTGCAAGGGTTTTTATACATAAATAACATATCTCTTCACCCATAGTTGGGCCATTACACAAGAGATTAACATCCACAATATTAATACAAGCAGACTAGCTACTACTAACATAGCCAATGCATAAGATTTTATCCATCTATTGAATAAGCATTAGACACAACTCTAATATAGATTCAATAATTTAAGAACAACTAGTCTTCAACAATGGCCCTTATGTGTTCCATTACAATTGAAGTCCATTTGAAGGTGGGATCACGTCCCAATTTTTTTCTATCATTAAGTTATCATTCTAGGCACCCTCAAGCTCAAGACTCCTAGCTCTTAGCATTTTTACATCACTATAAGGGAAAGTATGGGCATCTAAATCAAGGGTGCCATAAGACAAGGGTATAATCATGCACAAACCTATAGTCATATTCATAATTCTTACTCAAGGAGACTCCTAGTATAAAATATAAATTAGATAATCATTTAAATGAATCTAAGCATTTCATAAATACAACCATAAAGAAATTAATCATATTATAACACAGGCTTGTTGTTAGATTAGATATCATGAGGATATCTCACATGGTTTCTTCCATATAGTAGTGATGGGAAGGTTAATAAATATACCACTATGCCCCACATGGGAGCACTTAAAATTACTCCACCATGACATTCATGTGAGGGTTAATAAATTGCAAGGGAGGGCTTAATAATATACCATCATGAAATATATTACTCATACAAGATCACTTCATATTATCACTGCAACTATAACACATATCAAAAAGAGAGCTACAATATTTCATTCAACAAAGAGATAGAAAAAATATCCAAGTCTCTCAAATGGAAAATAAATAAATGGTGGCTAGATCACATCCATGGAAAATATAATAACATAGATATAATAAAATAAGTGGTCTTATTCTTCATATAATCAATCAAATCAATCAAATCCATCAAATAGAAATAGAAATTTTTTAATCCAAAGAATGTAAGCTATAAATAAGTATTTATAAGTCAACCTATTTATTTAAAGACTCATAAGAACTCTCCCCCAATAATCTAAAGGCTTAGCTCTCCTAACCATCTCTTATGTATGCTACCATTCCACCTCATTTCTCTTTAAAGTAGTCTATCCCTTATGAATTGGAAAAATGTCCCTCTAGTGAAGATCTTGACTTCTAAAAATATACATCCTAGAATAAATTAATTATTGGTGTAGAATTTTTTACTATAGGTTTTGTTTACACATGTCAGTAGCTTTCCTAAGGTAGCTAGGTCATTTAGGTCATTTGGGAAAGTCCCACATTCATTAGAGTATGGGGTCTCTAGCTCTATCCCTCTTATATATGTAACCTCTCCCTATCAGAGTTTACAAAACTCTCACCCGATATCTCTCCAAGAATCCATTGCCATAGGCATGGAGATTAACACATTACTCACACAATGAGAAATTATCTATTAATAGAACATTAGATTACAATGTGAATCACTCCTCTATGTCTCCATATATTCCATGTTATGAAATGCACTCTAGGAGTGTCTCTAAATAAGACAAAGAGAGTGAGTGAGTGGGAAAGTGGGGTTAGGTATGTCAAAATAATTTTGGCATCCACATGAGTAATATTAACAATTAATTAACCCACACTAATTACTCTAACACTCCCTTTGTACTTATTGATTTGGAGCTAATGAAGAATGTTTATGCATTATTGATTTTTACACTTTCTCTCTCACCTAATACATAGTTTTCATGTGTGTATTCAATATTATTAAGAGGTTTTGGAGAAATAAAATATGGTATCATATCCTCACTTAATAATCATTCAAATTTCATGAATTCTTGGTGAGTTCTTCCATTGTATTTTGTTGGGTCTGTTGGAAGGTGAATCTGAATAGTCCAAGAGAAGATTCTTCCCATTACATGTGGTGTTTTGTCTTCTTATTTGAACCTAATTCAAAAATTCAATTTTCATCCTTGGATCATGTAGTTTATATAGAGGTGTAATCATAGTTTTATTTGCATGAACTTTTTTTCCAAAGAGAAAAATATAGTTTTAGATATGTAATGGTGGTTCTAAGGAGAATTGGCATGCTATAACAACCATTTTAACCTTTATATTAGACCATAAAAGTTTTATTTATTTAAATAAATTTATTAAGAATTTTGAATCTTAATATATTATGTTGTTACTATTTTAAATTTAATTTAAGATTAATGAATTTATTATAGAAATATTTTTCTATATAAGGTTTCATTTCAAGACATTTAATCTATAGATTCAGTGTTCATCTAAGCTATCTCCCATGGTGTATCGATCATCCTCATGGGTGTCAATGTTGTATAGATACATTTTTTTCATTGGTATATCAATATTTTACTATGGTGGATGTTGCATTGTGGACTAAAGGACCAACTATTTCTCTTATCAAGGGCCTACCTATCTCTCTCCACCTTCCATGTAGGGTCCACTATAGTCTTCACTCAGGTAATCACAAATTGGTAGGGGAAAATAAAATGTGGAAAACTTAGATTTAAAGGTATGTGGTGAATTAAATGGAATTTGGTTTGTTTTCATTATCTCATGACTACATATGTGATAAATATTTTGGTAGGGTGGGTGACATCTAAAACCAAGATTGAGAAAAATTAGATCTAACCATGAAGGTGTTCTAGTTCACCCTTATTAATCAAACCCTAATTCTAAATCTATGTGAATAAGTTGTGGAAATTTTATTCTCCTTGGATTATAAGTTTTTCCTTAGGGCAGCACTTTTCTTCAACTTGCATCATCATCCCTACACCAATATGTTGTTCGATAACCCTTTGGAGCTTCCACAACTTCTTAAGGGTTTTAACTACCTTTTATGACCTACTCCTCGGGACGATGTCCTTCTCATCTTGATTTGTAGGCCTAGAGTTTCACATGGTGGTACTCATGTTTGGGTCTCCCTTCTCAAGCTTCTTTGTAAAGTCATAAATATGAAAACCTAAAATTTAGTTGCCCTAATAGATACCTTTTTTATTAAATGAACCCTATAATAATTAAAGCCTATTTTAATTTAAATTGAAATATCTTTATTTTTGTTCATTAGATTTTATTTTTAATTATATATGTATTTACCCCTTAAAGTGGAACTATTTGTCACTTTAGAGATTATAGGGATGTATTGGGCAAGTTTTTTTGATGTTAGTTGTTTGAGTAGGTCCATTGTTCTATTCCAGTTTAACGAGTGGCTAGAAGGCTACCTTACCCCATGTTTGGTTGAGTGTTATAAAATTTTAAGTGAAAGTTCATTAAATAGGTAATTAATGATGGGAAATGTTATTATCCATAACTTTTGCTCAGTAACTTAGATTTGAGTGACAATCTTTGAAAAAGTGATTTATTTTTCATTCTCATTCCATCAGTCCTATTTTTATTGTCAAGCCACTAAATTTATAAAGTTCCATATTCAAGGGGGTTTCCTATTCTATGGGCCCTACTACTTTATTAATTTTAATTCATGCTCCAATTTCTCACACGTTGATGTATTTTTGGTTGTGCCCAACATCCCTATTCTAAGCATACACTACTTGTATTTATTCCTACACTTGTTGCTCATTCGGATGCATTCTTAGTTATACCTGATGTCTCATTTATGAGTGTTCTTTAGGGGTTAATTTTAGTATATAACATGTAGTATTACACTTCCTTGGTGTTTTCTCTCAGTCATGACAACTCTATTTGAGAGACTCCAGAGGAGGAAGGTTGAGTTTATACTAGTGGTCCTTCTTGGGAAGACCAATTATGATTCATGGCGTGTGTACATGGAATGTTCACTCATGAATCAAGACCTTATTCCATTATTATATGGATATATTCATGTTCCTATTGACCCAGGTCAATATAATGATTGGGCCAAATCTTGTGACTGTGTCTATGGTCACTTATTGATACACATTTCATGAGATCTACACCATAATGTGGAGCACACAAAGTATCCCTTCATTATTTAGAACACTCTTGAGAGTCTTTTTAGGGATCCTACTATGGCCTATATCACACCTCCTCATACTCTACCTATTGTCTCTTTTGATATTTTTTTACTCTCTGCTCCTACTTATATTTATTTTGATGACACATCCATGGTAGATAGTGTTATTCCTTTTATCAAACCACCACTATAAGATGAGATTCTACCAGACCTTAGTTATCTCATTATAAATTTTACAATTGTTCCTATGTATATTATTGCTCTTATAGAGCCTTAATAGATTTCCATTTTAGAGGAATTTACTGATTCTAGTGAAACTACACACATTGAAAACATTGATGACTAATCAATTCATGAGGGCATTCATCTTGTCGATCTAAGTGCTTCAGTTGAAGACTAATCTTCAATGTCAATGGTTGTTGAGCCTTTCTCTCTTCTTGATATGGACATTATTTTAGCGAATGTTTCATGCCATTATTATTCTCTAAATGTAATGAGGGTATTTGTAAACCCCCTTTTTCTTTCCCCTTCATTGTATGCTTCCTTATTGCCATATTTTATAGTTATTCCTATGGTTCCAAATCAAACTTTGGCATAGTTGATCACTAACAGGGAGAATTTTGAGCATTTTATAGAGATTTAAATCATGATTATTACATTGATTCCACTTGAGTGGGAATTCATCAATTTGAAAGCTTGGGTTTTCTTTCTTCCAAAAGTAAGATACAACATTTATCATAGAGGGACCTACTACAACATTCACCATGTGACATTCTACACTTGCCTTGTCTCTCTTATTTTTTAAGGCTCACATACTTCATATTTTTAGGATATTTTGGATCATCACTATGTACTTGGGTATGTCATCAGGCCTTATTTCTAAGACCCAATTCTCCATCCCACCTAAGCTACACTTAAGGCGGGTGTTGGTGTAGACTCTTTATCCTACGGGTTTTATCTATACATGTCATTAGTTTGATTATGGTAAATAGGTCATTTGGAAAATTTAGTCCCACATTAATTATAATGTGGGGTATCTATTTCTCCCACACACACACACACACACACACACATATATATATATATATATATATAAACAATAATGCATAAACATTAATCATTAGCTCTTGATCAATAAATACAAATGGAGGGGTTATATATATATATATATATATATATATATATATACCCCTCCATTTGTATTTATTGATCAAGAGCTAATGATTAATGTTTATGCATTATTGTTTTTTTCACTTTATCTCTCAACTACTCCATAGTGTTTATGTGTGAATTTAATATTATTAAGAGGTCTTGGAGAAATCAAATACAAAAAATTTAATTCACCAACCCATACCTCACTAAGGGACATTATTTTCCATTTCCATAATGGTGTAGATGGCTCTATAGACCTCTACAGTTACTTCTTAGACTAACTCACCTTTTGCTTGGCTCAAGATGCAATTAATTAATGGAAAGATCCACAAATTAGCCATTAGACATTCTAGATGTTAGTATACTTAGTATAAAATATATTAAGGTGAGGAGATAATAATTTTCACCAATTAAACTTAAAATTTGGCCAATTATACAACACACTAAGTCTAAAAGAGAAGGTAAATAACAACTAAACAATAAACTAATAGGATAGTTCAATAACTATTTAATGTTTGAGGTAAGATGTTTAGTGATATAACCATGCTTGGCATAATTTCATTCCTTCATTTTACCTTCCTTGTTCCTACACACTTGATGCACACATCAAATTCCTCTAACCTAATAGTTGAAGTTACATAATTTAATCAAAATAGGAATCACTTGATTAATTATCAATAACTAACACACCAAGGAATGCAATTATTCATATAGATGGATTCGTATATCATCATATACATGCATTTGCCAATTTACAATCTTATTATCAATTATTTAAACATTATTAAATAAACATATCACATGGGCATAATTAGATTCCATATTGCACTATCACATAAAGGAATTATAAACATTATACTTTCATAAGTAAGTAATTAAGTCATGATTGATAATAGGTATTTCTCATGGTTTGAACACATCATAATTCTCCTTAAAATCCTTTCACACCTCAGTAGAATGTGGCTAATAACATAAATATGAAATCAAAGTCTAAATAACAATAATATATTTGTCATCAATTATTAAAGATGATCAATGTACAAAATAGAGGTCTTACAAGGAGAACTCCAATGGGTAATATTAGGGATCTCACCACTTTTATATCATCGATGCATATTAAGGATGTGATATACATCTCAATCTTGATGTACATATGTTTGTTGAGGAAAATGATAGTATATTATCATGTTTTTATGTCAATTTTTATGACATAAGTTGGTGAAAATAACACTAAAAAGTGAAAAATCACCCTGACATAAGATTTCCCTTAACAAAATTTTCATCACGACATGTAACATAAACTAATTCCTAACATTATCATGCTTAGTGGGAGTGGGTGCAGGAGTAAGAGGGTTCCTGATCTTGCATTTTGGTTCTTTTTTCCATGTTGGTATGGTTTTGTTTTGGTAGAACCTAGTTGTTCCTCAATTTAATCCTTTATTCTTGACTATAAAGAGGTGGATCTATAGTCATTATTTTCCTTAGAGTTTCTGAAAGCTTCTTGTTTCCCTATGGAAGTTCATGTCTACTTATCAAAGCTCTATTTGGAAAGGGTTTCCTTTCTTAGTTTTGTATGTCCTATTTGGACATTTTTATGTTTTAATGCTCAGTGTTGTTTAGATTTAAATTGGGTCAAGTTTTCAGCACTCTTGATAGCATGTTGGAAGTCACCCTACTTCATATGATTCTATTTTATTACTTTTCTATTAGGGATATTATTTCTATGACCTTTTATCTATGGCATGGGTCTTTTATTCAGTTTCTCGATATCATACTTTGAGGACCCTATTTATTTTATCTTGGTTTATTTGATGTTGGAGGGGTTCCATTTGGATTTAGAAGCCCTAGGGTGTTATTTTATCTAGGCTATGTTATATGTATAGATCTGGTTTAAGCACTTACCTTTTAAGTGCATTAGATCTAGAAGCCTTTATAATTAGTTATATTCAGAGCTCAATATCTCAAAGATATATCTCTTTAGTGAGTTGTTTCATGGTTGAGTTTATCTTGGGAGTGGATCTTGTTTGAAAGGTCCTATGGGGCCTTGTTATTTAAATTCTATATCCTCTATGATTTTAGGATGTTAATTATTGATGGGGTTTTGTTACTCTTGGTTAAAATATTTTGATGATCATGCTTCTTGTTTTAATGTTGTCTCTAAGGTGGAATGGGTGAGATGGGTTTGAGAATATCTTGGTATACAAATCTTAATTTTAATAATGTATATGTTTCATGTTGTTGATTAGTTGTTTCGTTAATAACAAAATGCATGATTATATGTTATCTTTATTTTTGAGTTACTCTAGTTTTAATTATATTTATTATGATAATGAGCATGTTCCATTAAATTTTTAAGGATCCTATTAAAACCTTTTGAGGATAAGTTTAAAATAGTATCCTCTATTTCCTCTATTATTTCTTTGTTGTGATTTAGTTATTGTTTTGTTGTATGGATTTGTATGCCCTATTATTTTAGTTTGATGTTTGGGTCTAGGTGTTACCTTATTTGGTGGTAGGTTGGATGTTGTTTTTTATATCAATTTTTGGGACATATCAACACCCTCACTTTTAAGGATAATAAAAAACATGATTAGTGTGGTTTTTTATGATACTCTTTGTGTTATAATATTTTGCACTTTGAAATTCTAGTCAACCAATTCAGCACTAGGAGGTTGAATATGATTTTATGTGTACACTTTTTTAAATTAAAATAGAGATAAAATTGTATGCCATAAATTATTACATTAGATATGCAAAAAGTGTTGAAGATGACGTAGGATGCATTAAGGTATGCTCCATGTGATGAAAAATTATGCCAAGAAATGTTTTATAAAATAGTTGTGATTTAATGTTAAATTTTATTTTTTTAAATGAAAATAGATTTAAATAATATAAAAATAAAAATGATCAACTGTATTATTTATATTAAATGTATTGGTTTTCAATTACATAAAAATACATTTAAATTGATTAATTTTTTAATGACCAATAATTATAATTTTAAAATTAAAAAATAATTTAATTATAATATAATATGTGTTAAGTTACTTAAAATGAATTAGGAACTCAAATTCATCATCAATATTTAAAATATTAGATTATATTTAAAATATTCATAACCATCATTATAAACATTAATTTTTTAATTTTGATACAATAATTTCTGGAAAATTGTAAGGCAACCCATCATATAAATTTTTTTATAAAAAAATCTAATATTATTGTTCCTCGTCATCATCACCACCTTCAACATGCCCACCATCATCATACTCATTGGCATCCTCATCATCATCATTATCACCATCTTCATGCATCGAACATATTTTCATGGCCCACAAAACAATTACGATATTATAAATAAATTTTTAATTTCTATAAAAATAATAACTAAAATATAATAATATTAAAGATAACATACACTTTGAGGTGTACTTATAGAGGCACATAATGTTTTGTACATAAAATTTAAATAATTAATCCGTTCAATTTTTAGAAGTATAATCTAATTTCAAATTTTTAAATCCAAATTAAATATCACTAAGACATACTTTTAAAATTGTAGTTTAAAATTCAATTAAGAATTATTTGGATGCCTTCCACAATGTCAATATGTCTTAGAAGTGTTTCAAAACGTTCCTCAATTTCCACTTGTATTTTATCATCAAGTGGTAATATTTTGAATTTAGTTTTATGAAACAACAAAAATAATTAGAAGTAAGAACAAAAAGTAAAAAAATAGTAACTTACAAAAAAAATTGGTATTAATTTACTTACATATATCATGATGACATTTTTTACAATTTTTTATTTCTAAGGTATTAAACATCTTCTCTAGTTAATCTACATTCAAAAAATATATGTTATATGAAAAATTAGAAAAAAAAAAAATTACTTATTTAACCTTAAATACTTAGAAAATGTAAAATATAGAGAAAATATAGAAAATTTACAAATTATTGTAGCATTCTTTTAAGGTATTTTTGGTTTGTACGATACATAATATGGTTTTTTTAATTCTTTTTCTTGGTGGTCTTAACATACCCACATTGTTTTCTTTCTCTTCTACCCTTTATCATTTTCCTCCCATTTTGACATTGCCTTTATCCCTATTCAAAATGTTATTTTTCCACACCTCCTTAATATAATGGGTGGTGCACATAGATATATCCATTGTTTTTTTTTGGTAGGGTAATTTACTCAACATTATAAAATCATCCCTAATGTACATTTTGGTCATCCTATCAATGGTATTTGACCCATATTAATTTAACAAGTAGTTAAATGTACCTTTTTCATTTTTAGTGAAAATGGATCAGTCAAGATGGGTTCGAGATTTAGTGTTAGTAAGTCATTTAATCACCTAGATAACATGCTCTATAAAACATTCACCAATTGAATCTCTCCAAAATTACCCCACTACAATGAACCAAATGGGAATGCTAAAAATACCATAGGAGAACATAGAGGGTGTGAAGAGGTATGTCACAATTAATATAGACATCCTGTATGTCTATATTCCTTCTAGTTTCCATACCACAAATTATGAAAACCTTTCACAATTTTTTCTTAGATCTCTTTCTAACTAGACAAGATCCCTATAATTCATAAAGGGTTTGAATAATTTTTACAACTAGATTATTACTTTACCTTTAGACTAAAAAATACTATAAAAATAAATTATAGATTAATAATGTAAAACAAAAAAAAACTAAATAAAAAAAACTAATCTAAAAAAAAACTATGAATGAAATAAGAGTTATATTTCAAAACCATAATATTAACTTACCATATTCTTCTCCTGCTCTAAAAATAAATGTGCACCAATTGACAATATGAGTTTTGTGTACCATTCCTTGATATGGTCCCTAATTTTGTGGATGATTTTCTTTTTGTTCCCATTTCCCTTATTTTTATTTTATTTTCCTTTCATTATATTTAAATATCTGCTAGGTGAATATACTAACAATGGTATATTGAATTGTTGACAATGGAAAAGACACTAAGATGTACACTTCTAAAAAAATGACCCTTTTTTATTTTTAATAAAAAAGGAAATAAAAAAAGTGTTTTCCTTCTCTTTTGTTTAATTATAATAATCTTTTCATTTAATTTGTTTTGCCTAATGCATAAAACATGATGCAATTACATCAATCATTATGTTAGCCATGAAAATTGACGTATGTGTTAGGGATTACATTGTTAATAGGGTAGTTTATTGTTTGTTTTTTAATTTTATAATAAAAAGTATTTTCTTTTATTTTAAATGTGTCTTGTTGCCTTTTCATTATTACAAAAAAATACACTAGGAATTAAATGTCATTAGATTAATGACTATTTATATAGGTCATCTTACATGACTTAAACATACATGAGTGAAAATCCCATTAAATATTAAATAAAAAACATGTTAATCATTAATATATTAACTTATATAATAATTTAATAGTATGTTTTTAGTAAGCAATAAAAAATGGGGATCATACAAACCCCATATATAAAATTTATATGTGAAATCAAACCTATTTAGTTCCAATAATACTAAAACCAATTTAATGCATGTCGAAAATGTATTCAAAAATATCTAGGTTTTTATAAACATTTAAAACATTATACATATGATTAAATAGATTTAATTTTTTCGTATATTTTATTTATATTTATATTTTGTATTCAATAATTTATTTATTTTAAATGTAAACCAAATTATTATTAAAAATATTTAGTAGATAAAAAATTATATAATAAAGGCACTAAGAAAAAATAATTTAGTTCAATTAGAATTAAAAAACAATATATGCTAATTTAAAATAAATCATTATAATTACTCAATATACATATTTTAAAATATTATATCATAGAATATTAAATTTTCAATATTAAAATAAATCATTATAATTACTCAATATGCATATTTTTAAATATTATATCATAGAATATTAAATTTTCAATATCTCTCTAGTTCATAGTATAAGATAATTTGTATTAAAAATATAATTTTTCTCTACTAGAAGTTGTAATAATAAAAGATGAGTAGAATAGATACAAAAAAATTATTAATATAAGACTAGAATAATTGAAATATATGACTACCCACTTCAAGGTGGAAACCTCTAAAAAAAAATAGTAATAATATAGTTCATAATATGATGATACATTATTATCTACTACCTCTTATGTGTACCCAACTAAGGCTATGGATACTCCATAAATCAAACCTACTACCATTTTGAAGATAGATAAATTATCAAATGACTAAGTATAAAATCACATGTTGTCATTGTTGTCATCATTTCATTTTGGGTGCTTTGACAAAGTGTCATCATCCCATGGGTAGTGTTCCTATGCATCCTCTTCATCTTATTCCAAGGAATCATATGAAGAGTTATAGTTGTTAGGTGATAGAGGGAGATATACTTCTTCATGTGTACTCCTCATCTAAATATTTATGTACATCCTCTTCATCTCCACATTCCTTTTTATAAATTTTATCCTCTTCATGACCTTCATAGGCATCAATATCATGCATAGTTTCTCATCCTAGGTTTCTAGAGAGTGTGTCAAATCCTAGACACCTTTTTAGCTCTCTTTTAAATGGATATATATATCACACACACATGCGTGTGCACGCGCGCACACACACACACACACACACACACACACACACACACACACACACACACACAGGCATCAATATCATGCATAGTTTCTCATCCTAGGTTTCTAGAGAGTGTCAGATCCTAGACACCTTTTTACCTCTTATATATATATATATATACATATATATACATATACATATATACATATACATATATATATATATATATATATACATATATATATATATATACATATATATATATACATATATATATATATATATAAAAGAGAGGTAAAAAGGTGTCTAGGATCTGACACTCTCTAGAAACCTAGGATGAGAAACTATGCATGATATTGATGCCTGTGTGTGTGTGTGTGTGTGTGTGTGTGTGTGTGTGTGTGTGTGTGTGTGTGTGTGTGTGTGTGTGTGTGTGTGTGTGTGTGTGTGTGTTATCCTATTTATCTCTTTGCTCTTCACTTTTCATAAATTTCATTTGTATTTTTTTGGTTGTCCATATTTAATTATATACCAAGAAATAATGGACAAATGAATAATTAGAAATTGAAGAAGATTCAATGTTGGTGGTGAAAATTCTAAATTTTTAAGGGTTAAAATATATAAGGTTTGCATTGATATTTTAAAGAGGACTATCATTTTACATATATTCCATCACCTTTTATCACTCATATTAGAGGTTACGACACATCCACCATGTAAAAACCTCCTAATTGGGAACCATAAAAACATGTCAAATTATTTTTCAAGTTATAAACAAATAATCACCAACCAATAACATGACTCAATTACACATTTATCCCTAGTCCTACATTCCTAAAATAATATCATTAAGTAAAATTCTTTAAATACTACATTAATTTAAACATTACTAATAATTTTCATTATCATCAGAGTATAATATCCATTACTAATATTCAAATTCCATTATGAAAGACTACACAAATTATTATATGAATAGATGTATAATAATTATTTCTCAAAATATATGAAATATTATTTTTTATTTACATATAAAATTTATATTCATCCTAATAGTAAAAATCATCACTATTCATATTTTTCATAAGTTTCCATTCTCATTTTTCTGGTATGAGAAATAACCATATAATAGTTTTAATTTTTTATAAAATTATCTCATTTTTCTAGTATGAGAAATAAACATATAATAGTTTTAATTTTTTATAAAATTATTATATTTTCATCATATACATTTAATAGTTTAATATATATGGGTATCATCCAATGATTAAAATCATATTCCCATCTTGGTAAGAATATAAAAAGTCTATAATAAGGATTATGGTTCACTAAAGTATTGCACACCTTTAGAAGATCCATGCTAAAGAAAGCATTGAATTTTTTAAAAAAAGAGGAAGAATATCACTGGATGGATTTTCCTCCAACCAAAAATCCTTTCTAAACTCCCCAAAACCTTAAAAATCATAGAAGTTTCCTTACCCTTTCATGAAGGTATTATATGCAGAGGACCAATAGAGAAAGAGAGAATCTATGTGGGTGAAATAAGCATTGAAATAGCATGCATCTCCCCTTTAAAATGTAGTACATGACAATGATGATTAATATTCCTAATATATATTTAGATATATGCACATGACATATGGAAATAGTATGTGACCCATAAATTCATTCCAACTATAGTAATAGGGAATATCTTTTAATTTAAATCATTAGGTAGACTTTGGTGATCCCATAGATACCATGAATCCTATAAACATATATTTTGTGAAACTACACTAGATTATCCATTCCATATCTATAGATATCACATCCAAATTTCCATTACACATTTACAAAATTATCCAAACATCTCACATTCATCAATCCATTTCATGTGCATACATATAATATCACTTTAAGCACCTATAAGTCCAAATAGGTCTCACTACTAATTAAAAAACAAGGTTTATCTTCTAATATTTGTAATTCAATAAGTGATTAAGTTCAACATTTATATTAAATATTTCAAACACATGTATCTTAGGTTTTCATGTTATTATTTTAAATTAAAATGAAAGATCTCAATTCACCATAGATACAATTATTATCAATCATCCAATAAAAGGTATAACATACCCTAATACAAACCTTAATTACCATCTCTAGGGTTCTTGAAAGTTCATAATAAAGTAAAATTTTCATCCCAATGATTATTCAAGTCTATTATATTATTAAACATTCAAAATCAATATTAAATTTAAATAAGAGCTCGTTAACCCAAAACATAATCAATAATTTGGTCAAAATCTCAACATTCTGTATGTGAATTTAACTTCCAAACAAGGGTTCATGGTACAATATGAATATAACATTATCCAAACTGATTTATATTCTATATTTAAAAATATCCCAAAGGCCTTAAAACATAATTCAAATCTACATAATGAATTTAGGTTATCTAAGATAAAATTTGGTGGGTTTCCATAACCCAGGTTCAATAAAATGCATTCAATTCAGAAGAGGGTCATTTGATCCATGTACATTACATAAATGATAACACAACTCATAAGTGTTCCATTCCACTTATATAATGTTTTATCATTAGACACTACTATAAGGATCAACCATAAAATCTAAATGAGGTTTCCAAATATGTTTTATGAGTTAAGCCAAAACATAACTTATAATATCACATTCAACACTTATGTTTGTATGTTATTCAATCACACATGTGTAAGAGGTTTTCTAGTCAAATTATCCTTGGATTTACCTAAGAGCCTGAACTAATTTACATCTAAATGTAATGGTTTCAAATAAAAATTTATTATTGATGTATAATTAAAAAAGGGGTTGTTAATTACTTCATAATAGCATAATTTTCATTTAGAGACTATAACAAGTCTAAGTGTGTATTTAGATTGAAAAATTATTAAACAAAATCGATTATCCCTTTTAGGGGTCCTACACATGTTGTGTTTCAAAATAAATAACTTCCAAGATGAACTAATTTGTTCATGGTCCAATTTAAAAAGTATCCTTGAAAGGCATGAAGGTGTATAATAAAAATTCTAATGTGTATTATTATGGTATATTTATGAGTATCAATTCCAGAATGCACTCAAGAAGCATAGTATTAATTTAATAATTTTCAAGATGTACCTAAGAATATTATTGATATATAATAGTTTCAAGGTTTCTAACTAAACATATCAATCAAATTAAAATTCAATTTGTACTTGTCATATAGAATCCACATTTAATGATGAGTGAGCAAAGTAGAGGAGAGAGAAGCAGAGCATTTCAAATGGAGATGTCGTGGGAAGGGAAATAACAAGGTGATGAATATGATTATGATGTAGATATAAATAGTTATGTAGGATAAGGGAATGAAAATAAGCCTTCTCAATTAGATTGTGCTTTGATCCAACCCTTTTATATTCTACTTTCAATAGATCTAACCATAGAGAGAAATATTTGTCAACTCTAAGTAGAAAATCCATGGGTTTTATACTAGGTATGGTAAGAATACAGGTTAGAAAAAGCATTTTGATATAATTTTGGTCTTCTTCTAGAGTTTTTAGGTGGATATTGGTAGAAAAAACTAGAATGAAATATTCGTTGACTATAAGTAGTAGATCCACGAGTTTTGGACTGTGCTTGGGAAGACTACAGACTAGTGAAATATCTTTCATATAATGGTGGTATTATTATAGAGGTGTTGATATTTGGACTAGAATTAATAAATTTTAATGGTCCATTGGGTGGGAAAGAATCAAAATAAAAGTCTCACTAAATCAAATCTTTAGATTTTAGATTCTGGGTGGGTTTTAGTAGAAAAACTAGTGCAAAAGTTTTGTTGCTTCTAAATGATAGATCTATAAGGTTTAGTCTATGCTAGGTAATTTTATATATAATCCCAATCACCTATTTAAAATTTATGGGATATTAATCCATTTTTAAATCTAGTTTTTATTGTCTCCCCTTTATGCTCTTATTTTACCCTTATATTATTCTATGGGAGCTTGTTTCATATACTCTGATGGTTGTTAAGTTATCCTCTTCTCCTATTGGAAAAGGGAGGAATCTTAGTCTTAGTATTTATTACTACCTAGTTTTCAAAATACTAATTGGTAAAGAAATCCTTAAACTAACCTTATTATTACCCTATGCAGAAGCTTACATTTATTTGTGTTTCCTATGTAATGGGTTTACATTTTTCTTTATGGCTAATCCATGTCTCCTAAGCAACTATCATCCCAAACACCTTTGCATTAAGAAGGATGATGGTAGATATATTATTGGTGGGTTTTTAATCAAAGTAGAGGAAAACATAACCAACTATTGTTTATCTCACAAAAATTATTCTTCATTGATGATTCCCTTTTATGGCATCATTTTGATCTATTACCCTTGCTCAATCGTTGTTTATTTGCTAACAAGGGATATGGTAGAATATCACTATAAGTTCTATGAATGTTTCTATTTTAAAATAGGTTCTTGGTCCATGGAGAGGATTCATTTCAAATTTTATTCATGATGGGGAATATGGGTGTCAAACTTAATTTTGAAATAACTATTGATGATTCTATTTCGGTCTAAAATGGGGTCGATCCATTACAATATTGTTTCATATTGATTTAAGGTTGTATAAACATACATCTCATAAGAAGGTTTTTCTTGGGATTATTCACAATAATACCTCCTATGGATTCCATAAAGACTCTGGGGATCTTGTTTTAAAGTGAAATAGGCTCTTCCTGATTAGCTATTATTGAGGAAAATTTCTTATGAAAGTTTTGCACTAAAAGTTTGGAAGAAGTTTTACTGAAGGGTGATAGATTTTGAATTATTTTAGCCATATATGCTGATGTGGTGATGTTTTTATGATGATTATCTTGATTTTTTAAGGTTTTGGGATCCTTTTTCAAAACCCTCTTTTTTTGGTTATTGGTCCATTTATCAAAACCATCACTTGTCTAGTTCATAGTGTTATTTTTAAAACTGTTTAAATTATCAAATAAAAAAATATAAAATCCACATCTCTTTTTATATGTCATTCTAATTTTGCATAAATTATGAGCATTGGTGTATATCAATTTTTAAAATGAAATCAATACATAAACTAATGATTTCATGTTTTCAAAATGTCCTTAATGTCTATCAAACATTACTATAGTCTAGATAGAAGTTATATTTTGTAAATTTTCCTTCATGTTTATAATCACACCAAATAACATTTATGCTTTGGGATAATATTCATTTATGGTCTAAAATTAACTATCAATAATATTCAACATAATGATATAATAGTTGATATCAAACTCCATATCCAATGCTCAACATTACAACTAATGTTATTAGAAGTTATAACACCACTATATTAGTGTATCAATATTTGATATATTCATTTTATAGACAACAACAAATTTTATATAATTACTAAACTATCTATCATTTACCCATTAATGTGGGATTTAATCTTGAAATAGATTTAAAGGAAAATTATATGGTTAGCAAAAGTTTTCACATATAAATGGAGACACATAAATGGGTTATATAAAATATGGAAACAAGGAGCCTTAGTGAAACTACAAGCTAAGATTATCTTATATGAGACTAAAAAGAATAACAAGTTAATAATACTAATAATGAGCTTAACAAGTTTATAGATAATAAGCTATTTATTTTAATACCCTCCTTATTTATTGAACTAAAAATAACTCCAATATTATCTCTAACTTTTATAAATTTATATTTACTCATAGGCTTAGTCATTATCTCAGTGGGTTGCTCAAATGTAGGACAATAATAAATAAATATGTATTCATTATTAACTAACTATTAGATGACATGGTGATGAAATTTTATCATGAAAATTTTGATTCTTCGCCAAATTTAGAACACTCTAGTTATTTTTAAAATAAATGTGTGGTTGCATATGAATCAAGTTGAAGATCCTTTAGAATTGATTGAATCCACATCAATTCACATCCTGAATTAATAATTTTTTAGTAATAATCTTTAGTAGAATAAAAGACAAATGTATTTTGAAGATTAATCTTCCATGAAATTACTCCTAAAATAAGAGTAAAAATAGAATCTATTGTATACCTTCTTAAATCAACTAATCCATTCCAATTTGAATCAATATACCCTACTATGTCAAAATCAATGGACTTATTATATAAAATGTCAAATTCAAATTTGACATATCTAAGAACCAAGTTTTTATCTTTCTAATGTTATTAATGTGTTTTATCCATGAATAAAGAAAGACAACTCACTACAAAATGCAAATCTGTTCTAGTAGTAGTAAGATAAATCAAACTACCTACTAATTTTTTATACATTATTTTATTGACCAGTGGTGAATTAGTGTTAGTTGAAAGTTTTGACCTAACTTACATAGGTCTAGCTATTGGATTACAACCACACATTCTAAACTTATATAAAAACATATTTTTAAATTCTACAATATTCACATATAAACATTAATCTACAAGCCACATATTATTACATAAATGGATCCATATGAATAGCTTGTAGAAAAGCTACAAACAAAGGAGAGTTAGTGAAACTATAAGATAAGCTTAGATTATAGGGACTAAAAAGACTAATAACAAGCTTATTAAGCTTATAATTAATAAGATATATATTCTAATAGTTAGATAGTTCTATATGACCTCCACTATGATGAAATCTCTCAAAAATATTATAAAAATCACTAATTACTACATTTGATGTTACTACTTATAAAGGTTTTCATAACCTTCATTTAACTCATACTTTCCTTTCATTCTTATTAATCTATTTTGGTTATGTTTAAACAAAAGATATCTACTCTTCAAAGGAATAATACAAAATATAGTATAATGGGTTCATTTATTATAATAATTTTTTTTGGAAAGCTGATGTTTGAACTTTTACAATGTGTTATTGTTTTTATTTTACAAAGTTAATAATTGTGTGTTTTTGTAGATATCCATTAAGAAAATGGTTTACATAAGCTAAGAATATGAAATATGAAATGGCAATATAAACCTTGTACTAATGTTGGGCATTCTCTTTTTAGGTAACCCTACCCACTCATGCTTCTACTCATAAAGATGAAATAGGAAACATATACATGGATAAAAATACTTGTCCCTCCATCTCCATGGTTGATGAAGGGTCAAAATTTTCTAAAAAATTTTAGAACCATGATGCCTCTAATATTATATCAATGTATATTTTTAAAAAAAATTGTAAATAAAGTGAGAGGTGATAAAACTTGGAAAGATATTTTGACATATATCTAAAAGCTTTGATTAAAATATTTTCCATATTAAAAATGAAACAAAGAGAGACTCATTTGGGCTATATATGATTAATAACATAAGTCCATGTAATCAAAAATAATATTGAATTTAATAATAATGTTTTACTTCTACTTAATAAAACAAAGTACCAAGTTTAACGATAATATTTTATTTTGCCCTTATTTTAAGGTGATGAAGGGGTTGTATATTTAGTTAGTGTTTTTAACTTTTTTTGCATGAAAAACATTTAGAGGAAAAATTTGAGATTTTCAATTAATATCCATGTGAAATATTCCCTCTCCTATTAGTAAGTAGAAATACCTTTATTGAAAACTAAAAAAATTGTTGAAAAATAAATTATATACAACAAAAATGGTGTTCTTTATGGGGTTTTAAATTTTAACCCGAAAGCACAAAAATATAGTAGAAATAAAAATGGAAGAAATTTATGAAAAATGAGAAGTATAGAAAGATAGTAAGTTGGAAAACTTAGCGAGTTAATCTCAAAAAATTAATAAAGTTTCCAAAGGAAAAGGTGATTTTACTATGACTAAATATCTTCCATTCAATGGATAAGAAATACATCATGCATTCACATGAACACACAACATAAACCAAAATAACCACATGTTGCTTGAAATAGAAACATGATAGTTTCTTTGTATTTATTTACAAAAATGAATAAAACTATTGTTTTTACCCCACTGAGATTTCACTATTATAGAAATAACTAATGTAGGTTGAAAGAAGAAAACATTACAATGAAAATTATTTGTCTTGACTAATTAACTAAAATTACAGTGATATTTTGAAATCAAATATTTGAACACATGTAGATTAGACATTTTACATTATCTAATCATAAATTTTGACCATAAAGTTTGCAAACTTACTATTTGTATTGGTCTTTGTTGAGTTGTAAATCTGATATCCTTTTTCAATAGTCTTTAAAAAAGTTTCAACTATTCAAAATACATTAAAATGAGCCTTGAACTTATATTTATAATTAATAATGTGTGGTTACATTATGTAACCACCTTCTTTGAATTTTTTAGGAACTTGAAAAAACACATTAGCTAATTCGCACAACTTAAAATTTACAAAAAAACATTAATAAATTTGTACAACTTGAAAAAGTGCACTAGTGTTTTACATGAATTTCAAAAGTAGATTGGAAAAATTACATGAATTAAAATTTGTAAAAAGGATTAAGTACATTTGTATGATGTACAATGTGTGAATTAACTATTACAAAAAGTGTAATTTAAAAATTATGAGAATGAACTAAAATTAAAAGTATGGGAATGATAAAAATATGTTACAAAGTTATTTTTCCTCTTCATCTTCATTTATAACAACTTCAATCTTTTGCTTCACTAGTGAATGAATCTTCTACTTATCTTCATCAAATCTCTACCACAACTTTTCTTCATCAGGATCGTCTGAATACATTAATGTTATTTCTACCTCATAATACATTTATTACATTTTATGTGATGCCAATTAAATTATTTTTAACACAAAATCAATATTTTCTAAGTTTATCTGATATTTGATCAACTTAAAAATGGTTCATAGTTGAAAGTAGATTTTGGAGTTAATATCTCTTCAATATTATTATTTAATTGTTCAATGATGACATCTTTAGTGATGAATTTCCTATCATCATCCAAAAAAATTAAAATTTAACTATATAATACCTCTCTAAATTTTGAGAATAATATCACCTTGTATTGACTTAGATTTTCCAAGTTTCTTGATGCTCTTTTTGATAATACAGATCCTAAAATGAGTAGCTCCTAGGAACTTAGTAAGTTCTACAATTTACTCATCTTGAATGATTCCCTCCTGAATGAGTTCATCTAGGCAAGTATTGGAAAATTAACTCAATATAGGAATCATATCTTTCCATTTCTCTACTTCTTATGGATACTTATCTTCGGCTTCAATTTTTTTATCATATTTTTATTGAATTTTAGAGTATGTAGTAATTTTTATTTTTATTTTAGTGACTCATATTAAAGAATTTTTTTTAGACCATTCTTTTGTTTTCCTACCCATGTATCCAATTTAAAATGCAATGTGAAGTGTATCTGTATGGGTGATCTATGGAGTAATGAAGGAGGAGGAAGACTGAATTGGATTGATCAAAATTTGGACTAATTATGTCCACTGCTCAATTTTTTCCTAAAGTTCATATTTAGTCACCTTATCCTAATCCATATTTTCAAATAAGGTACCAATTACTGACCACATTTTATTTCATTCCTTCCCTAGTTACTTTCCCCAAATGTACTTTTGAAATGTGGTAATTTGAAGCACTGACATTATATTTATCTTTTTATACAAGAGGAACTTCTAATTTTGCATATGTGTCTCCTTTATCATCTATGATTATTCTTGACACAATCTGAGGTTTAATCATTTTTCATGAAGAGAGACTTGCTAAAGTATTGAAGTTAATTTCTTCAGGTTCAATAATTTTCTTTCTTTTCTTTACCACTTCATTTAACTAGTTAATAATCTTTTCACTATTATGAGGTTGTTGTACAAGAGCATAATCATATTCAATTCGAGTCTCAAGAGGAGAAGGAGAATTTTTTAAGGTTTGGGTCTCTTTCAGTGATATTTCACCTTCTTCTTTCTTTGAAGTATCTTTTGGATACTTGGGTGAAAGTGAAAGAGGTGGTTCAATATCTTATGGATGGGTTGAAAAAGGATGAAAGTAATAATGAAGTATCTAATGCAAGGAAATGTTGATTTATATTTGTAACTAATGTAGGAGATTGAATAAAATTATCAAAGGGAACATCTTATGAAATAGAAATACTAGGAGAATAAGAAAAAAATTCTCCTAGCCTCTCTATCTTGAGTTTAAGAGGCCTAAAAAATAGAGAACTATCTAAGATAGCCTCAATTTGTGTCTCCTCTTCTATTTTTGTAGTGTCTTTACTTACATCAGCTATCTATGATGTTCCAATTTCTAATTGATGTTGTTTTTGGAAACTACCAAGTTCAACTTCTTTTTGTGGTCATAGAAATACTGCCTCATCAATGTTTACTCCTTTACTTTTCAACCACACCAATGTCCTATCGATTATAGTTTATATTCTAATTAGGAGATAAGTAGACTCTTTCCTATTCCAATAGAGTTTTGGAAGTGCTTTTGATTTAATTACCTCTTTTTTGTATATTGGATCCAATATATCTTCATATTTTGCATGTTTTTTTGAAACTTTTACAACACCAAATGCAATGATTTGTTTCAAAGAGAATCGTGAGTATTCTTAGGTCCTTAATTCCTTTTCATCATGGTAATCCATCCATTAGTATTGAAAATGAGACATGTGTGATATGTTGAACCAATAATATCCTCAACTAAACCTTGAATTCCATAATAACGTCTACTTTCAAATGGTCAAATGGTGATAAGTGTCATCTCTTCTTGAAATGATTTTAAATTTACCAATGATGCACAAGTGTACCTTCCCATAGTGATAGGAAAATTTTCCCTAGCTTTGTGTCTTCTTTCCAATAACTTATGTGTCTTAGTTAATTATCTAATAAACTCCATCAAATCCCACTTATTATCAACATATTTTGGGAGTATGCATGGTGTAATTTCACATGTGCAAGTCCACAAATAAATGAAATTTGGGAATTTTATAAACCATGCTTCCCTTATAGAAAATTTTATATAATCTTCCACATATATCCTTATATTGTAAGGGTCTTAAAATATATTGATTACATATTATAGGAATACATAATTTACTCTATGAAAATGATGAGCACTCTCTTTTAGATTAAGTTGAGGATATAATTCATGTCTCTTTGAAGTATTGATGTTTCCTACCATATTCAATCCATTATAAAATATCCTCCTAGAAATAACATAAATAAGGAAAGAATTCATGTATAACTTAGTAGTTGTGTTGACTTTTGTCAACCATTTATGAATAAAATCATTGATGAATTTTCCCCAATTGATGTATTGTTCATTTTTATGAATGATATAAATATATTTGTACATCAAAGTTTAGAAACTTTTTGCAATTGGATTTCCTACTACTTTATGCAAGAGTGAAATCATATCATTGACCTCATTTATGAAATCAAACCTAGATATTGACTTGAGAAGTCTTATTTTTGGATGATTTGATTTTATCAACCATGTTTTTTTACCCATTTGGAATAGGAAAGAGTGTTATCTTACCATAATTGTTGATTAAAAGTTGGAGTTAAGTCAACACAAGATTCTCTATTTAGAAACTAGAGAAAATTGTTGATATCTTCTTGTATCCATAGAACATACTCTCCTCTTAGGTTATTGACCTATCTTCTCTTAGGATCATAATGCTTAGCCATGGTTAGAAATAATTTTAGGAACTGCATTGATGTTAGGAAGGCATCTACTTTAGCTAGTCATGGTCTATCTTATGGACCCCACTAATTATATTTCAAAATTCATCCATATCAATTGACCTAGGTTAGTGTTAGATATGTTTTCAACATTGAAGTCTAAGTGTGATAGAGGAATGACTCCTTGAAATTGATACTTCATATTTATACCCATTTCATCTTGAGAACCCTTTTTTAGAGGAGTATTCTTTTTAGTATTTTTATTCAAGGTTATTTTGATCAGAGTCTCAAATGTTGAAATATGATGCAAAATAACTATTTATGAGAATAAATCTAGTACCTAAATTGATCCTTTAAATAGGTGTAAAATAGAGTGTTACCAAATAAGGGGTGGAATCCATAATGTTTTCTATAAATTTGGTAAAGATCTAAGGGGTATAGGACATGGATTGGGTTCCAAATGGTGTTGAGAACATGATAAATTTTAAAGTGTGTAAAACACATCTTGGGTTCCATGGGGTGTAAATCATAGAATTGGTTCTAGAGGTTACAAACTGTGTTGTGAACCTTGATGATGTGTATATCATGGAAATATTCTATGAGAGTGTTGAGTAAGGTAATAGAGTCTGGTAAGGGTTCCATCAAAATTTGAATCTTAATAAAGGTGTAGACCAAACTTAGAATCCATTATGGCAAGTTATTTAACCAATACAAGTAAATTTGAAAGCTATCATATGTTTTGGAAGAAAAATTAAGGCTAAAATTATTTGTAAATAATATACTAATTATGAGAAATTATGTGTTAGATAAATGGTACAAACCTTATCTCCTCACTATTATAAAAAAGACAAAATGAAGATCATGTTATGTCAATGATCACACAAATATGAATATTGTAGGTGAGAATGAGAACAAATAAGGAAAAATGAAAAATAGATGATTAAAAGCCAACTACAAAAAACCCATTCTTGTGAAGGGTAGAATTAGATTAATGGTAGAAATAATAGTGGTGTAAATAAAGATTCAAAGACCTGAAGGGTGGAAAATATGTCTCATGATTTGAGTGGTGTAAACTAGGCTTCAAGATCTAAGAGGTGAAAATCATGGTTTGGGGTCCTATAGGATATGCTTACAAGGACATCATGATATAAGAGGTGAAAAACATTGATCAGGTTCTAAAAAGGTTGTTAGTAGTATTTTTATATTCTATCAAGTGTCTGGCACCATTTAAAGTCTAAAAAATAAAAAAACTTATATGTTTTTGTTGAGTATGGATCCCTTTGGGGCTATCACATGACCATAAGAATAAATTTTGGGGGCCTAAAGAGCTCCAAAGATTTGGGGGGCATAATTTTGATGTTCTCCACATGTGAGTGTAATATTCATTATATTCTTAATTTATATGTATTCCATATGTCATGGGGTTAGTTGTTAGATTCCTTTTCCCATGTTGACTTCTTTTTTTGAGGAAGCTAGTTATTTTTTGGAAAAGGGAACTAATTCCTTGTTGAGAGGAGTTGGTTGTGATCACATGTTCATGGGAAAATGTGCCCTTAGAAGGTCGACAAGATGAATATGTAAAATTTCTCCTTGGGAAATATTTTAGATTGGCTTGATGAGGTGGAAAAAGGTTGTCACATGTTGGATAATGCTTATCTTGGATAAGCATCACGCATTTTCTCCTCCTTTTGTGGATTTTATTCATTTTCTTATATATACAAGGTGTGGTGTGGCCTTTAGAGGTTGATGGTTTATTTTTAGGGTGTGGCTTTGAGGATTAGAGTCAAAGTGTAGGTTTTCTTTACAGGGTGTGGTTTAGTAACTTGTGAGATACAATATTGTGTAGGTGTAGGTGAAAGTGTAGTTTTTGTGCAACACTTTCTACAGGAGATTTTTATATCTCTATGAGAGTTCATTCTAATATTGTTTTAGATTATTTATTTATTTGAGAACTTCATTGGTGGATGTATCCCACATTGGGTGAACCATATTAGATATGTGTTATCTATGTTATTATTATCTTGCTCTCATTTATGCTTTCATATTAATCGTGAATTAAGGAATATTTCCATGATGCATTTTATTGCATAGATTTATATCTAGTTTATGGTAATAGTAGATATAGATTTATAAGTGTTTTATTCCTAACAATTGGTATTAGAGCCATTGGTTGTGTTTTTTGATGAAGTGGTAAATCAAAGGAAGGATATTAGCTTGAGTGGGAGCTATGGGAGAAGAGATTAGCTTTAGAGTTGAAAAGTATGATGGTAAGAATTTTGGTTTGTGAAAAATGTAGATGGAAGATTACCTATATTAGAAGGAACTTCAACTCCCCTTAGAGGGGAAAGGAGGACAACTTGTAAGTATGAGTGATGCAGATTGGTCATTACTTGATAGGAAGGCATTAGGAGCTATATGGTTATGCCTTGCATCTTATATTCCATTTAACATTATAGATCAGATAACTATAAAGGATCTCATGGATAAAATTGGGAAGTTATATGAGAAACTTTTATATTCTAATAAAAAATTTCTTATGAAAAGATTGTTTAACTTGAAAATGTCTAAGAATGGTTCAATAGCTATCATCTAAATGATTTTAATATAGTTGTAAGTATGCTCACTTTAGTTGGAATTAAGTTTGATGATGAAGTTAGAGCTTTGCTAATCTTATGTTCTTTACCTGATAGTTGGGATAGTTTGGTTATGGCTATAAGTAATGTAGTCCCTGCCAAGGCAAACTTGAATTTTGAGGATGTTTTAGGTGTGATCCTTAGTGAGGAGATGCAAAGTAAAAGCACTAGTGAATCATCTTTAGGTAATGATTTATCCATTGATACTATAGGGAGGCAAAAGGACAAGAACAAAAGAAATCAAGGAAAGTCAAAAGGTAGATCTAAGTCCAAATCTAGATCCAAGATGATATGTTGGCATTATGGGAAGAGTGAACACTCAAAGAAGGATTTTTGATCACTTCAGGATAAGAATGACAACAAAGAGGAAATGAATGAGGTAAATGTAACATTAGGTAAATCATGTCAAGATTCTTTAATTATTTCTATGGATAGTTTTTTTGAGTCTTGGGTATTAGATTCAGGGGCTTCTTTTCATGCCACCCCACATAAGCATTATTTTACTGATTATGTTCAAGGCAATCTAGGAAATATATATCTTGGTGATGATGAACCATGTGAGATAGTAGGTAAAGGTTTTGTTTAGGTTAAGATGTAGAATGGGAACACATGGATCCTTAAGTATGTTAGACATGTGCCTATGTTGAGATAGAATTTAGTTTTAGTGGGGCAATTAGGTCGTGAGGGATGTTCAGTTATGTTTACTATAGATTATTGGAAATTTACCAAAGGTGCTCTTGTGATTTTGAGAGGTAATAAATTTGGTACTTTGTATTTGACTAATAGTGTTGATTATATTGATTTCGTTGATGTAGATGGAGATGTAACTATGTGTCATTATAGGTTTGATCATATGAGCCATAAGGGCATGCATATCTTAAAAGATAAGTTGCTTGGATTGAAAGATCTAGATCTAGACTTCTGTGAGAATTGTGTGTATGGGAAATATAAGTGGGTTGAGTTCTTAAAGATTGGACCCATAAAGAAAGATCACAAGTTAGATCTAGTACACTCAGATGTATGGAGACTAGCTCAGGTATCTTTTATTGGTGGATCCAATTATTATGTTACTTTTATATATGATTCAACTAGAAAATATTGGGTTTATTGTATTAAAAATAAATCTAATGTATTTGAAACTTGTAAGAAGTGGAAAGCCTTGGTTGAGAATGAAACAGGTCTCAATTTGAAATGTCTCAAATCAAATAATGGAGGTGAGTATTGTAGTAATGTTTTCTTTGATTATTTTTCTAACAATGGAATCCATAGGCAAAGGATGGTTCCAAGAACTCCATAACATAATGGGGTATCTAAAAGGATGAATAGAACCATAATGGAACATGATAGGAGCATGAGGTTACATGCAGGGTTACCTTTATAGTTTTGGATAGAAGTAGTTATCACGACAGTATATTTGATTAATAGAGGACCTTCTATGCTTTGGATGGAGGCATTATAAAACAAAATTGGTCTGGTAAGAATGTTGATTATTCTTTTCTTAGAGTCTTTGGATGTGAAGCATTTTCTCTCATTAAGAAGGAAGATATGACCAAGCTAGAGGCTAAATTAGAGAAATGCACATTTGTTGGTTATGGTGAGGATGACTTTGGTTTCTATTTATAGAGCATTAAATATAGGAAAATATTTTGATCTAGAGATGTAGTCTTTAATGAACAAATCATGCATAAGGATCAATTACAAGAACAAGATTAGAAACAAAAAGAGTGCATAGTATTAGATGACATTTTGGATGGAAAAGTATCCAAGGATTCAGTTTAGGAACCTTATATATAAGGACCCCAAACTCCTATGGTAAGAAGGTCTTTTAGGGTAAGAAAATCACATGAATGTTTTTCTCCTTCTTTTAATTATTTATTACTCACTGATAATGGAGAGCCAGAGTGTTATGAGGAAGAAATATAGTTAGATGCCAAGTTGAGATGGGAATAAGCCATGGATGAGGAGCATAGATCTCTCATGGAGAACCAAACATGGGATTTGGTTAGGCTACCCAAGGGAAAGAGTGCATTTCCAAATAAGTGGATCTTCAAAATCAAAGAAGAGGATGAAGGGAGAAAATGATATAAGCCTAAGATGGTGGTCAAGGGGGTTGCATAAAAATTAGGTATTAATTTTGATGAGATTTTCTCTCCTATTGTAAAAATGACTTCTATTAGGATTGTTCTTGGTTTAGTTGTAGTTGAAGATTTGCACTTAGAATAATTAGATGAGAAAATTACTTTTCTTCATGGTGATTTCAATGAAGAGTTATATATGAGGCAGCCATAGGGTTATGAGATCAAAGGGAAGGAAAACTATGTGTGTAGACTAAAGAAGAGCTTGTATGGCTTGAAACAAGCTCCATGGTAGTGGTATAAAAAAATTGATTATTTTATGTTGGAAAAATAATATCAAAGGTTTCATTATGACCATTGTGTGTACATCAAATATTTTGAGGATGGTTCCTTTATTATATTATTCTTGTATGTCAATGGCATGTTAGTTGTAGGAAAGAACATACAACATATTCATATGCTCAAACAAAAACTTAGTGGCTCCTTTTCTATGAAGGATTTGGGTGTTGAAAATCAAATCCTTGGTATGAGAATTTCTCATGACTGAAAGGAGAGGAAGTTGGTCTTATCCCAATCAGAGTATGTGAAGAAAGTCTTAGAAAGCTTGAGCATGTTGGATGATAAATCTGTTGGTACTGCTTTGGCAAGCCAATTTAGATTATCAAAGGATTAGTTTCTCAAGATGGAAGCTAAAAATATTAATATGTCCAAGGTACCTTACTCATCAGTAATTGGCAACTTGATGTATGCCATGTTTTGTACTAGGCCAAATATTACCCAAGTAGTGGGAGTTGTAAGCAAGTATATGAGTGATCTCGTTTATGAGCATTGACAAGTAGTGAAATGGATTCTTTGATATTTAAGAGGAACCATTTATTTTGAATTATGTTATGTTGGACTAGATACCACATTGCATGGATATGTGGACTCAAATATTGTAGGGGATATTGATATCAGGAAAAGTATGATAGGATATATATTTACTATTGGAGATAATCCTTCCTTAACTCATCATCACCACTAAATTTTTTCTTAAGTGTGACCCATCCCTTGGGTAACTTAATTTTTTTTAGTTTCACAATCTGATCACCAAAATATTGCAAGTAATTTGATTGGTTTCCTGATGAAAACTCAGCCTCTTCTTACAAGAATTTCATAATTTGATTGTCATCTTTGGATACTTTCCAATTATCATGGTTATCTAGAATAGAAGACTTTACAACTACCTTTATGTGTGACTAAATTTTTTCTCTTTTTATATCAGCTAAGATACTAAATTGTGCCCCAATGGTAGCCAACCTATTTGCATGTTTATTTTCACCTCTTGGTATTGCCTGAATGTTAAAGGCTTGAAAATATTCAAGTAAGTCCCATATTCTATGATTATAAGATTTAAGAAAAAAAATTTTCATATATTCAAACCTCTTACTTGGTGAACTATAAGTTCACTATCACCAAAAAATTGCAAAGCATTGATTTTCATCTTCCTATCCCACTGCAAACTATGAACTAGTGCCTCATACTTTGCAACATTATTTGAACAACCAAATTAGAAATTAATAAAATATAAATACCTTTGATTTTTTGTAGAAACCAACATCATTATATCCTTGGTAACATGTTTATTACTTGATTCATCAAAGTACAATTGCCATAAACCTTCACTAGACTCATCATCCTTAACCATGGCTAGAATTGGTGCATCATTCTCATGAAGGCAATACACACCAAGTACTTATTATTAAATTATATTATAAGGATCATGATCATGAAAATTAGAATCCAAATCATCTATAAAAAAATATGAAAATCCATCCAAAGGTGATTCTTTTTTAACTCCACTAGTTTTTGGTACCTCATCTGAGATGATACAGTTAGTGTTCACAACATTTGGCATATATAGCTCTAAATGGAATGTGAAATAGGTTTAGAATGAATTATCACCTTGGTACCATACCTAGTTTTTAACATCAAATAATTCAAATTAGATAATAAATATCCCTCAATATTTGAGGTAAAGTCCCTTGAAAGGCACATAGCAAAGTAAAGAGGCAAGTCTACCATGACAACATCCTGGTGAATAGTAACATTGGGACAATCATGTAATGTTAATTTTATATCACTGATGATACCTACCATATTATTTTGTGACCCATCCAATTTCAATACCCCCTTAGTATTTGGCTCATAAACAAGGTCAATCTTGTTTGCAACCTGCTTAGGCATAACTATGCTACTAGCTCCACTATCCACCATACAGTTATGAACCAAAATATCACCCACTATAAAATAAAGGTAGAAAGGAGGAGTATTATTTGATTTTAACTTATTTTTTTCTAGATTTACCATTTTATTCACTTTCTATTAATTTTTTTGATATGAATTAGTTAAGACAAGACCTTCTTTCTCAACCAGCTTTGGAGATAATTTGAGAGCTGAAAGCTCTTGGATGAGAATATCCTTTTACCAAGTCATGAAATAACATGGAAGGTGAGGTATGACCAGCTACAACCTCTTCATCATTTGACACCAAAATAACCTCATTAATATCTTGAAAATTTTGAGCTAGATTCTCATAAATTCCTTTACCTCTAACCAATTTTGTGACAATAATTTCTACATCATACTCAATTACCTTGGTTATCCAACCAGGCCTCTTCTAATTTATGTCTTTGTTCAAAAGGAACTCCTTGATGCTTAGATGAGAAACTATTAGGTATATCTTATTGCTAGACAACAAGTATCTAAACCTTTTGACAGACCTTATAATTGAAAGTACATGTTTTTCAACAAAAGATTATCTTATTTCATACTCTTCCAAGATTTGACTAAAGAAGGCTATTGGTTGCTCCAAAGCCTCATGATTTTGTTGCATAAGAATGCCTGATATGGTGTCCATATTAGCATATGTGTACAAAATGAAACATTTTATGAAATCTAGATTTATAAGTGTAGGAGCACTAGCTATGGCCTTATTAATATCCTAAAAGCTCTTTATTCATTATTTGGACTAGTTGAATCTCTAATTATCATTTAACATGGTTGTAAATGGCTTAGCTAAAATGGTAAAATCTGAGATATATCTCCTTATGACACTGATTTTCCCTAAGAAGCTTTGCAAAGACTTTTTGTGCTTAGGAAAGGAGAGTGAAAGAATTGAGTATACTCTTTCAGAATCTATTCTTAAACCATACTTTGAAACCACATGTCCTAGATCTTACCTTCATGAACCAAGAAGACACAATTTTTGGGATTTAGAGATACCCCAAATTGCCTCCACCTTTTGAACACCTACTTGAGATGAACCATGTGATCACTTTCACATTTTGAAAACACTATTATATCATCCAAATAAGCAAGTAAAAACTCATTAAGAAGCCCTTGGAATGCCATATCCATGGCTCTCTAAAATGTTACTTCAGCATTAGATAAACTGAAGAGCATCTTTCTATATGAAAATGTCCCCCATTTGGTTGTGAAGGATATATTAAATTGGTCCTCTACCTTGTCTAAAATATGATTGTATAAAATATATCCATCCAACAAAGAAAACCTCTCTGAACCTGCAACTAGCTATAAAATTTGTTCCATTAATGGCAATGGATAGTGATCTTTAAGTGAAGCTTTATTCAAATCACATAAGTCAACACACAATCTAATCTCACCATTCCTCTTTCATAATAGAAAAAGATTTGACACCTAAGTTGAATGTTTGATTAGAAATATAATAGTTGAATCCATGAGATTATGAAGCTCAACTCTCATCAAAGGCTCAAGCTTAAGATTAATGGGCCTTTGCCTTTGTCTCACTAGTTTAGTTTCATTCTCTAACTTAATGGTGTGTTTAGCTATACTTGGGTCAAATCCCTTGAGATAAATATATTTCAATGAAAATACATTAGTAAAACCTATGCATAACTCAATGATTTTTTTTTTTTTTTTGTGAAGGAGTGCATACCTTACCCAACTTCAAATTCTTACTAGTTGTAATCTCTACATTGGCATAGTGCTCTTCTTTCATTGACAAGGATGAATTATCCTTCCTTAACTCATCATCACCACTAAATTTTTTCTTAAGTGTGACCCATCCCTTGGGTAACTTAATTTTTTTTAGTTTCACAATCTGATCACCAAACTATTGCAAGTAATTTGATTGGTTTCCTAATGAAAACTCAGCCTCTTCTTACAAGAATTTCATAATTTGATTGTCATCTTTGGATACTTTCCAATCATCATAGTTATCTAGAATAGAAGACTTTACAACTACCTTTATGTGTGACTAAATTTTTTCTCTTTTTATATCAGCTAAGATACTAAATTGTGCCCCAATGGTAGCCAACCTATTTGCGTGTTTATTTTCACCTCTTGGTATTGCCTGAATGTTAAATGCTTGAAAATATTCAAGTAAGTCCCATATTCTATTATTATAATATTTAATAAAAATAAAAAATTCATATATTTAAACCTCTTACTTGGTGAACTATAAGTTCACTATCACCAAAAACTTGCAAAGCATTGATTTTCATCTTCCTAGCCCACTGCAAACTATGAACTAGTGCCTCATACTTTGCAACATTATTTGAACAACCAAATTAGAAATTAATAAAATATAAATACCTTTGATTTTTTGGAGAAACCAACATCATTATATCCTTGGTAACATGTTTATTACTTGATTCATCAAAGTACAATTGCCATAAACCTTCACTAGACTCATCATCCTTAACCATGGCTAGAATTGGTGCATCATTCTCATGAAGGCAATACACACCAAGTCATTATTATTAAATTATATTATAAGGATCATGATCATGAAAATTAGAATCCAAATCATCTATAAAAAAATATGAAAATCCATCCAAAGGTGATTCTTTTTTAACTCCACTAGTTTTTGGTACCTCATCTGAGATGATACAGTTAGTGTTCACAACACTTGGCATATATAGCTCTAAATGGAATGTGAAATATGTTTAGAATGAATTATCACCTTGGTACCATACCTAGTTTTTAACATCAAATAATTCAAATTAGATAATAAATATCCCTCAATATTTGAGGTAAAGTCCCTTGAAAGGCACATAACAAAGTAAAGAAGCAAGTCTACCATGACAACATCCTGGTGAATAGTAACATTGGGACAATCATGTAATGTTAATTTTATATCATTGATGATACCTACCATATTATTTGTGACCCATCCAATTTCAATACCCCCTTAGTATTTGGCTCATAAACAAGGCCAATCTTGTTTGCAACCTGCTTAGGCATAACTATGCTACTAGCTCCACTATCCACCATACAGTTATGAACCAAAATATCACCCACTATAAAATAAAGGTAGAAAGGAGGAGTATTATTTGATTTTAACTTATTTTTTTCCAGATTTACCATTTTATTCACTTTTTATTTATTTTTTTGATATGAATTAGTTAAGACAACACCTTCTTTCTCAACCAGCTTTAGAGATAATTTGAGAGCTGAAAGCTCTTAGATGAGAATATCCTTTTATCCAAGAATGAAAAGAGAATACCACATGAAAATTTTGATATTATACTTCTTCATCTGATCCAATATATTTAAAATAGACCCACCAACCTTTGGTTTTACTTTTTGAAGCACTAACTACTCACAAACTAGAGGTATTTGATGAACTTTACTAACCTCTATATTCTAATTTTTTTGAGTCATAGGAGTAGTAAGTTGCTCTTTTGTAATCTTGGAAAAAATATTAGGAGTATTTGAAGCATTTTTCACCTCATGAGCCTCATCAATGGCTCTTTTTATCTCTAGTTTCAACTACAACTTGACCACTTGCATTGTTAAACTCAACACCCTGAGTAAAAACAACGTGATCATCCATTTGCTAATTCACATTAATGGCATCAGGTTGCCCTTGAACTTGTTGAGTTTATAATTGTGATCTCAAACCTATATCTTGGTACTGACCTCCTTAAAAATAAAACTCTTCTTGTGCCATTTGTGGCATAGTGATGATTTATGATACCAAGGCTTGGTTTTGAGCATCATTGATATTTGAGGGTTTCCAACCTGAATCTTGCATCATGTTATTTGAGGTGGGATGGGACAATGGATTTTGAATTAGAATGAGAATTAGGATCAAGGTCAACTTACGGATTAACTAGAGTTATGGTTCCTTATGCTTGGTAAGGTTGTTTATTCTCTTTAAAACCTTGATAAGGAGGCCTTTGATCTCTAAAGGGTTGATAGGTAATTTGATTTTGTTGCTGATAAGGCCTATTAGCTAATTATTTCCTCTTGAATTGTAATATTTAATTCCTAAAGGATTGTAATAAGCTTTTCAACTCTCCTATCTCAATAGCTTGAATAGTAGGGGTTGTAATTTGAGCTTAAGGGGATGATATAGGAGATAAGGATAGGATTTGAGGAATTTAAGGGGCTAGCATATACCTCAATTATAGGAATATAGGAAATGGAGGTCTTGGATAAAGCTTACCAACTTGTATCAAACTATTATCTACGCTTATTACAACCTCATAAGTATTCAGCAAAGTAGTACCACCCATTGACTGTATCATCACACTAATGTTAGAGTTAAGGGATTTTAAATAATATAAGAATGCATATTCAGGGAATGGCCTAATAAACATAGGTATCTTGGTCCATGTTTGTTGGAATGTGGGTTAAAATAAGACATGAACTCATGAAGATCTCTCTTTATGGTAGTTAACTACTCAACTAAAGAGAGGTGATTAGATTTGTCCTCAAATTTCTTGACTAAGGATGCACCCAATTCATCCTAAGTAGAAATGAAATTTAGTGGGAGGTTTTAATACCATTTCAATGCTTTTCCTTTGAAGGAAGCACCAAGTAATCTAGAATCAACCTTATCTTAAACAACATTATGGACTAAACATAAATTAGCTACATCCTGGATGTGTTTGATAGGGGTTTGATTTCTCTTGAGAATAATGGGATTCTCTTGAGGGAAGACATAGGAATGTAATCAATCTAGGAAAAAATTAGTGGGTTACCTCTATTAAATGGAACAAACGCTTGGTTTCTAATAGCCATTTGGATAGTGGGGATTGGAGTGTTTAGAATATTAGGATAAATAGGAGACAAATATTACTTTTGAGGATAGGGATTTGTCTTACTAAACCTTGATCTCTTATATGATGTAGAAGGAAACTCAATAAATTCAAAAGGAATACCTTTACTAGCTACCCTTGTGATAATATTTGGCTTGAAAGAATTGCCTGAATGATGTTATGAACTTTACAACTTGAAGAATCTTTAGTTTGTGATGAAGATGGTTATTTTCCTATACTATAAATTCTTAAATTAGACTCTAAACTTTAGCTATGCTAGGGATAAAGAGGATCACAACAAGCATGCAAAAAACTATTGTCAATTAGACTCATACCTTTGTGAAGGTAGTTTTAGGCCTTCATAGTCTACTAAAACATGGAAACAATCCTAGGCTATGAGTGACCTAATCAACAAATTGAATCTCTATATTATAAGGGATAGCTCCCTTTGGTGTATTACTTAGGATCCCTAGTCTATGCCACAAAATGCTGAGGAAAAGGGAAAAAGGAAAAGGTAATAAACAAACTTGAAAGAAAATCCTATCTATGATTTTGATGCACCAAAAATATGAACTTCATCTACTTGACATATACTAAGAAGATGAACAAGGATGTGAATATAATTTCACTACTCAAATGGCAGCCTCTGAGCATCAATATTTTGCATAGTGGCTTGAGTTTTTGCATGATCTAAGGAAATTACTTAATAGGTTTTTCAAAGACACTAGAGAGATCTTGCACATGCCATACAAACAAGATGATAAAGTACACTATGCGACCTAAAAGGATGAGCTTAACACCTAAAAATATGTATAATGGAAAGGATAATATGAGAGGGAGCCTTATCTATCACTTTCATCTCATAATAGACCATTAAAATACACTAAAACATAAGCTTTTGAGGAGATATAAACTCTATCTTATTCATCAAAAGAGGCAAAATACAAATGTTCTTAGAACATGGATAATTGATCTTTACAATGGCTTGAAAGATTGTATATATAGAAGAAAGGATAAGAGAGAAGATGGACTTGTGTGTTAGAATGGGGAATTGAGAGAAGAAGTTACCAGTAACTACAGATCGCTCCTTGTTTTTATTGAGCTCTTCAACATTCAAAACATGCAATTACTTTGATCCTAAGATTAACTATCCAAAATTAACATAAATCTCCTCGAGCCCCTCATGCCTTCATGTCCCTTTTGATATAACTAATAGAGCCATGTCGAAGGTAGTTTCATGTCTCTACCAAGTGTGAATGATTTTATAATTTCATTTAAAACTTAGCGTGCTCCTTACTATAGTCTTGGACTCCCATGACCATCGATATCTGATCATGAGAACTTGAAAAGTGTCAAGCTCACGAAAATCTTGATGAACCCTTTGAAAACATGACCTTTTTAAATGGCTACTTACTAGGGATTAAACTTTGATGTTTATTGGCTTGTCATTTGTTAGTTTAATCCCAATGGCTATTTTATGAGGCTAAAGTTTACGTCTGCATAACTATCATCAATTCTTTTGGATTTTTTTTCTCTTCGGCCATTTCTTACAGATAATTCCTTTGAAAGAATTTCCTTCGGCTATTTGTTTCATCCTTTTTCCTGAAAGAATTCATTGAATTTTATTTGGTCTTATTCCTTTAGAGGAATTTTTTTGGACTTCCTTACAACCTTTTATTTTCCTCCTTTTTCACAGACTTATTTTCTCGCAGAATAATTCCTTCGGCATTTTGAAAATGGACTTTTATTTCAAACAATTTGTTCACAACTTATTGCTTCAGAATTTTTGCCTTGAAGAATTCATTCAGACTTCTCTCTTGAAATAAATTCTTTAAATTTTTGTCTTGAACAATTCCTTTGGACAAAAATTCTGAAGGAAATTATGTTTTTTGGCTTTTGCAATGGACAATTCTCCTGAAGGAATTCATTCAAACCTTTTAGAATTGAACAATTCCTTCAAACTTCTCTTTGCAAATGGACCTTTAGATTTTTGAAAAGTGCCCCTTTTTATGCTTGAAATGACCTTTCTAAAAAGAAATCACCCTTTGGCTTTCTTGAAAATGATCCCTTTTTCTGAGAAGTGCCCTTTGGAATTTTTAGAATGGACCCTTCAAATTTCTTGAAATGGTCTTTCAAAAGCCTTGAAAATATATTTTCCAAAAGGAAATTACCCTTTGAACTTTTGTAAAGAACCCTTTAGAATATTTGCAAAGAAACCTTCAATTTTTTTTAATGGACGCTTCAAACTTTTGTAAAGTCCTTTTTCCAAAAGAATTCCTTAGACTTTTTGAAAAGTCCCTTTTTTGAGAGAATTCATCAGATTTTTCCTCCCGAAAGAATTTTATTAGAATTTTTTAAAAGTCCTTTTTTCAAAAAAAATCTATTTTTAAAGGTTTCTTGAAGATGGACCTTCCCAAAAGGAAAGAACCCTTTCAAATTCCTAAAAATGACCCTTTAAGGACCTAAAGAAGCCTCCATGATGCTTTTCTCACAAAAAAATCCTATGAAAACCAAAGTGAATGCCTCAAAAGGCCTGTTAGTCAAGGATTATTTCAAGGAATTTTCAACACCATTAACTGACTCACTAGACAAACTAGCATGATATATAAAGGTTTTAATGGTAGGGGTGAAAATTTGACTTGTGGGATTAAAATTGTCAACAATCACTTAGTTTTTGGATCAAGATCAATGGTTCATATCGATATATGCACATAGATCCAATTGTGTGAATGAAGAGGGAATTTTCAAAGGGTCTAGGTTGAATGTGGTAGCGACATGTGTCATAATTGCAATGAGCTAAACATAGATCTATGGTTCGTGTTTGCTCGAACAAGAAGATATAATGACATAGGATGATCGTGGATATTTCAATGAATTTTAAATGGGTATAGAAATAATTAATGTTGAGTTTAGTGTAAATAAAATATATTGGTGAGCTAAGTAACATGTTGATGCCATATATGCATGCATGACACATTCAAAGACCCTGTGTGGTACAATTAGCAAAGGCATTCACCACTGACAATAGCTTGGAAAGTTATAAATGGAAAATTTATGAGAGGGATCAAGATTTACCCAAGTAAATCAAAAGTGTAAACTAATGTATTTTTGCATTAAAAAATAAAAAGGAAGCCCTTAAAGGTTGGATGTGTAAAATAAAAAATGTAAAAATGCAAAGTATAAAAAACAAGTTGTAGCCAAAAGTAAAAAGTTGAAAATGACCTAAGTCTTACATTATTTCATTTATTACACTTGTCTAAGTTATTTCATGAGAAATAAAGTATAGGCTTCAAAATCCAAGGTGGGCCACTCTAGATAAGATTAATCAGAGGGTCATAGATCTATAATATTCTTAGGAAATCATGGTAGAATCAGGTGGTTCCATGGCATACATGAGAGGGAGGACATTTGTCTAAAAGTTTCTAGCTATACAGGTAAATGGTCGAGAGCATCCCTAGGTAGTTTCACATAATGACAAAGTTTTTTTAGACCTCTACCATTAATATTCTCCTTTCATCTCATGTGAAAGGAATCTCCCATCATGAAATCAAAATTTTGTTGCAAATCTTCATCATTCTTTGTAGAGGCAGTTAGAACATTGATTTTTCTTTCAAATAGATGAAGATTTCAAACCTAGCAAGGGAATGTTTTTCTAGATGGAAACATCTTGGTAGACTTGAAAGTTTTTTTTACAATTTTCCAAGTTTTGACCCATAGTTATAGATCTAAAAATGTATAAATAGGGGCCTTTTCCTCTATTCAAGGAGTTGCTTGGATATTGTGTTGGTTTTTGTAGGTCATTGTTTTAGGCACGCATTTTCTCTAAATCTAGGTTCTATATAATTTTTTCTAGGATCAATTACTATGTGTATACCTTGTCTCCCTTGTTAAGGTGGTTATAGATGTATATCCATTAGCAAGCCTTGAGATCATGTTTATGTCTCCCTTGTCAGAAGAGCAATCTCACCATGATTTTACCCATGGTAGCATTTTGAAATTCTGACATGTAATATTTATTTTCAATTTAATGAAAATGCTTGTGGTTCTTTATTATTTCTTGTTGATGAAGTGCAGTGACCTGATTTGCAAATATTTTTGACTAGATATCTTGTGCTATGCCCATTACTAGTTGTCATTTTGGGTTTTGATCTGGATTATAAATCCCTTTTTGTATTATTTCAGAATCTATTATTGAATAACTTGTTAGGGCACCCTAGGTTTATGGATTCAATAGGGAAATCCATTTGAAAGATTAATTTTAGTTTATATTCTAGTCTCTCTAGGATCATATTATATTTACCATTATCTTGCATTTGAATTTTTTCTATATCTTTGCTAGGATATATTATCATGAAATATTGCTAAATACCTTATTGTTTGGAAGCCACCATAAAAGGGGCAAATGTAGACACCTAAATAGTGTCTAACCCTTGGTCACTTTCCCCTTTAGTCCATTCCTAACAATTACTAATTTAAAATAATTAATTTATTTTGATATAACCCCCCTCCTTGGACACATCACCCATGACACCTCGCCTGGGACACCTCACCTTGGACTAATTCTCCTCCTATGACTCACTCAAGATCTATTCCTAATTCTTCTAACCACCTAACAAACTCTCATGCGTATTTAGCCCAAACCTCGACATTCTCCAATGGATAGGGCACTTGGCAGATAAAAAATGGGCTTAGTGGCTCTTTTTACCCGTTCTAACTCCGTTGACGTCGGCCAAGTGTTGACTGACGCCGGTGGAATCGCCGATGTTGGTTATACTTAACCCAATTTTTCAGACTCTTTGAGGATCTGAATCAAAAATCAGCTAATCCCTAGAAGCAACTGACGAATCCTAGTCTTCGACCATCCATCAATCTGCGAAATCTCTCAGTCAAGCCTCTCACTCTCTCTCTCAGGTGTAGCAACTGTTTCAGGTTCTCCATCAGCAACAGGTTCTTCATGCAAGCTACATCAACAGCAGATATGGGAATCATCAGTAGCACACCTTCCACAAGGTACAGGTAAGTATACTATTTGTGTTTTTATTCTCTTTTCAGTTATTGCTTTCAAACAATATCTCCCTAGACTAGACTGTTAATCAATCTAGACCCAAATCTTGACTTATCTACCTCCCTGTTTCCTCCATCCTCTATTGGACCATACATTCTACCCATTTAACCAGATTCTCAGACTTAGACCCCAGACCATTCAACCAAGCCCAAAACTTTGTCCACAGACCACTCAAATAAACCCAGACCCTGACCAAACTCTGTCCACGGACCATAGACTTAACCAGACTTCATCCAAAGACCTTTGCCCCGACCAACACCGGTCACTACCCCAACTGACATCAACTGATTAACTGACGTCAGCGCCTTTACCAACCGACGCTAGTAGGCTTATCGACGTCGACAACTGTATCCGACAGCTTCTTTCAAGTAAGTCTTTGCTTCTCCTTTGCATTTCCATCTTTTATCACTTTCAGTCTTTCATATTCTGCTATTTATCAGACATTTCTTTCTGTTGATTAGTGGGTTTATATCCCTTAAGGAAGTTTTCATACTTCTGGGATTAAGTTGTCGCTTGACAACCCACCATCTGTCTATTTAATGCCTTCTTTTGTCCAAGCTTCTTTTTTTTACAGGTGTCATTCCTCCACAGCCAAAGAGTACTCACAGTGTCTGGATTATGATGCGCAGACTTTATCCAAGTACACATCAAGCCTTGACCATTCTTTCTTTAGTTTCTTTCCTTTGAAATTGAAAGCAAAATTTGAATAGAAACATTCTGGCACGCCCGGTGGGACCCCTTTAAGGCCTTCCTTGGGTTCCCCTTCTTCTTTGTTCATTTAGGTGCATTAGGCTTCTTCCTCTTCATCTCATTTTTCTTTTCTAAAAAAAAAAATAGACATCATAAGCAGGAAATAAAAAGAACTCTTTCTTACTTTTTCTTGCATTTCTAGACTAGTAAAAAAATCATTTTCTTCAACCCTTTCTCAAACTTGTCTTCATTCCAATTTAACATTTTGATTTGGGACTTTAAAACTTACTGCATTCTATTTCTTGCTTTCTTGCATCTTCTAGTCCACACTTAGTAATTAGTAAAATGCATATTGAATAAATCGTAAATCACTTGATGTTACACTACCAGACCATGTGCACTCAACAAAACATCAAACTCACTTGAGACAAGGCCTGACTGGGATTTCATCACCCAGCGGACAACCTTACCCAACCCGACAATCCTACTTGGATTTCACCACCAAGGGGAAAGCCAACTATGTTCTTTGGCAGAGTCTAAACTATAGTGAAAGTATATTTTGGCTAAGTGAAACCAGCTAACCACTGGAATCGTGAAGTGAGGGGAGCTTGCTCTTTAGCACCAAGCCTGTACGAAAGCTAATACAGATTTTTGAGTGCCTTAACATACCTGAAACCATCTTTAGATTACCTATTCTAGGACCCTTCTTACAGCTAACTTCCTCAAACATCATATTAAGGCATAAGCCACACGATCTTAATAAAATTGTTTCTAGGGATTTAACGCTAGGCTCTGTCTGTCATCATCATATTTTCTATTTTTATCTGTCTTTTTTGAGCTGGTAAGGACGTCTTCTCCATTTCCAAAAACTTTTTTTCTGAGTTTTTGGAAAACACAGTAACCGACATCAGTTCTGTAACTGATGTTGGCATCTTATCTATACCGACATCGATCATTTGACCAACATCGGCATTCTTCTTCACCGACATGGGTTTTTTTACCGACGTCGGTCTCTGTCTATTTTCTTTTTCCCAAAAATAGCAAGCTTAAAATCCAACTTTCTAACTGTCTAATCATCCATTCTAGTTTTTTGAGACTGACATAACACAATTTTTTGAAACCTGACCCTTTCTTGCCTTGAATGGTTTTGACACGCAGTCAAACCAAGGCCCTTCTTGACCACGCTAGTCGACAACCGCTTCCACCTTCACCATCTATAACTAGTCCTACAATGGAGTTTAACTCGGAGACTGAAAGAACTCCTACTCGCCCAACCCCACCTCAAACTCGTATTGTCCCAGAAGGGGACCAAGACTTTGCACGATTCTTGGACCTTAACGTCAAAGCCTTACAACACTATCTCGCGAATAGCCAAATGCGAGACTCCCTAGGCAACCCAATCTATGGGATGCTGACTTCCTTAGTTGACACAAGAATCACATCAATAGCCCCTACAATTCAGCCACTAGACAACACCTCCACCAATAACCCAACCGTGTCTTACCTTCAAAATATAACCTCTCCATCTAAACCTACCTCCATGGGGGTTCCGATACTCCCTCAACCTCAAATCACTCAACCAAACCCCACACCTTTCCAAAATCTACTAGTCTCAATTCCCCCTACTCTTGCACCTATAAACACAAGAGTAACCGTTTACCCATCAACAAGCGTAGCCACGCCTCAACCATCCTTGACGGCTCCTATCCAACTTGTGCCAACCAAACCCATAACACAAGTGCCATTGGCTCCAACTTTTGCTCCCATAACCAGCTATCCATATGTTGTGTCTATGCAACCATCCACGTCATACGCCCCTCCAAATATCTTTCAAGCACCTTATAATCTAGGGGGCACTCCACCCACCAATCCATCAGCAGATATCATCAAAATGCTGATGGATAAAATGTCTAGCTTAGAGACTTCTATTTTCGGCTCACGTAATGCTCTCTCATATGAGCAAATTTGTAATGAGCCTATTCATCCTTTCGTTCCAATTAGACCATACCCCAACCAGTGGGAGCTTCCCAAATTCTCTCGCTTTCAAAGCAAGGAAGACCCACAGCAACACTTACATGCATTTAGACATGCCTATTACCTTATTGCCCATGATGACGCATTACTCTTGCGCACATTTCTTATGTCCCTTTCTGGCGCTGTGCTTGAATGGTACAGCTCCATTGCCAGCCATTCCCTCTTTACATTTACACAACTGGCCCAGATCTTTCTTGACCACTTCTCCATTAATATCACCAAAAAGGTCTCGATCACGGACCTTTACACTATCCGCCAATTCGAGGACGAATCAGTAGCTGACTTCGTTGCTCGCTGGAGAGGTCTCATCAATCAACTCTCCTTTTCCCTACCTCAAACTGAACTTATTGAACTATTCTCCCAAGCTTGCGCCAAACACATTTCTTCCACTTTAAGGGTTCAGACCTTTCATACTTTCGACGAAGCCTTCATGATGGCTCATAAACTTGAATTACGTGCCATCGAGGAGAATAAAGTCAAATTGAGGAGCAAGAACCCCAACTCTAAGACTAATGACTCTTCCTCTTCTAAGCCTTCATTGTCAAATCCTAAGTCTAAAGCTTTAGCTAATGTTGTGGCCGTTAGACCTTCATCCTCTTCATCCAATCAACCCAAACCCTCCACATCTCAGAGTGCCACCCGTCAATTCCAGCAAAGGTACGTGCAAAGACAATATGCTCCTCTTGGAGAATCTTATGCGTCTATACTAGAAAAACTTGTTAAACAGGGGATTCTCAACCTTTCACAGATTTGACCACCACCACAATTTGATCCCTCACGCGCCATCCCTACGTGGTACAGGTAAAATGACTTTTGTAATTTCCACCGTGTCAAAGGTCATGACACGGGAAACTATAAAACCTTCAAAAACATAGTCCAGGACATGCTTGAAAAGGGAGAGCTCATTCTAGATAATCCTAATGCACCTCCAAACCAGGGCATCAACATATTCAAGCAACCATTCCCCAACCATCCACCGACCCAAAATAATGTCCAGACCTTAATTGACAACACACATGAACATGACATTCGAACGATCAATACGGTCTCGCCCTTCATCACCAACCAACCTCAAGAGGTTAACCCATCTACCAGTCCATCATGAGTGGATGAACCTCTTTCCCCGATCAGTTCTCCATCAACCTCTCTCATCCTGGAGGACGCCTCAACCTTATCGGCGCCACTGGTCTCACCATCCTCTTTTCTTCTACCTATGGAGGACCTGACCTTACCCACTCCTCGACCGCAAGTGGAGGGCACCATAATCCCTGCCCTTTACCCGCTTGAGGAGTCACACTCTCCCGTTCCTTCTCCACCAAGAGAAGAACCTGACTCTCCATCTTCCTTGACCAATGATAATCCAGCTATAACTCCCACACACCTTGGGTCCGAAACTATTACCACACCTAACACATCTTCTCAAGGATCCCAACCTCATCCAACATCCTCCCAGCCATTTTCCCAATTAGTGGATAAATTAGAACTTCTCCCTTCAAGGAAGGTGGAGCATCGTGGATTGTGGGAACATCTTAAAGTTCTTCAACATTCCCGTGCCCTCTCGTCTCATATTGCCAATCCTCCCAAGGCAGAATCACCCAAGACTCCAAACAAAGACCAAATTCCCGCTTCTAAATCTGCATCTACCCAATCCAAACCAATCAAGTCACTTGGCATTCGCCCTCTCTCTACCCTCACTCACCCTCAAGTGAAGGTGGACTTGAACCAAACCTCGACCAAAAGTAGTCTTCCAACCAAGTCAAAGAAGACTGCCAGACCACAAAAGCGAACCCCTCCTCCACCCTCAACATTGCCCTCCATCTTAGGTCCTCATCCTTCTACCCTACTCGGTGTGTTTCCTACTCTGACTCTTAACCAACACAAATTACCTCGATTACTTCCTTCGCCAACCACAAGCCAACCCCCTCTCAAAAATTTGGCACTTCTCATAAAGAAAGTGCCGTCTTCACCTGTCACTGTACCACCAACCCAAAAGGTGGTATGAAAACCTTCTTCAGCATCCCCAAAGCAAAAGTCACCAACGCATTATGCATCAACAAGCACGGACCCCTTAGTAGGTTCGTATGCTTTGATATTATGCCAACTTTTGCAAACTTCTAGCATTAGCCTTCCTGCCATCAAGCCATTCTAACCTCTCGGGTCAAAACTATCTTGGTTCGATGATACAAAGATTTGTTTGTACCATCGCACGCCAGGACACGATACCGAGACTTGTTGTGCCCTCAAGGCAGTCGTTCACCACTATATGGAGAAAGACACTCTTCTCCTTGAGGACACTCTTGACCAACCCTCGACACCTTCCCATCCAGCCTCATCAACCACATCAACATCTCGCCAACAGACCATAACCCCTTCTTCACCTACTATCTTTGAAATCAACGCCATTCATATCACCACTAGGTCACAGAAGGACAAGGCGAAAGAAAAAGCTGCTATTCCTTGGACCTATCCTTTTGTCCAAGCACCTCAACCACCGAAACCCAAAATTTCCATCTTAGGTGCATCCCAACCCACTTCTTCAGAGGCAATCATAGAATCTATGATAAAACAACTTCACCAAACGCCTGTGAAGATGACCCTATATGACCTTATCTAAAGTTCCCCCCAACATCGCTAGGCTCTAATCAAAGCTTTATAGGCAGCAGAAGTCCAACCTGAAGACCCTCAACCACTTGCTGCCTTAGTCCATTCTTTATCCCCCGTCACCTCCATCACTTTCAGTAATTCTGAGATTCCAACCTCTATCATGGAAGATCAGAATGCCACCCTTTTCATCACAGCCTACGTTGATCGAACCCGTATTAAACAAGTTATGATTGATGGGGGCGCTAGCATTAATATCATTTCCTCCCATGCCTTTGACCAATTGGCCCTTCCCAAGAATTGCGTATCGAAAACTGACGCAATCCTTAGATCATTTAATGACACAACCGCTAACACTATCGGCACTATTGTCCTCCATATCTGCGTTGGTCCACGCACAATCCTGGAGCTCTTTTACATCATTGAGGGAGAGTTCCAATACAACATCCTTTTAGGGTGACCCTGGATCCACGCCATGGCTTGTGTCCCTTCAACACTTCACCATTGTGTCAAATTTGAACACAACAAACAAGTCCATGTCATTCCCGTCGACCCATCTCCTTTTAAGACTTGTAACAGGACTTATAGCCCAAACGACATTCTTATCCCACTCAAGGCATCAACCCAAACATCATCTCCATCCGCAGAAGCGTCAACTAGTACGCAAACAGTGGTTGCCACCACATCATCTTCTCAATTAACAACCAAGGACCCCATGGACGACATCTTCCAAAGACTTTCACTGGGGGAATATCGCCTCCTTACTCTAGACATGTTCTAAACTCCTCAAGAGTATGGACAACTTCATCAAAACCCAAGTTATGACTGTCGGATCAGAATGGTCATTCCTTATGGTCCTCCTAGCCTTCGCACCAATCTCGTCTATGGGGGGCTGAATCAAGCTCCTACTGAATCGAATCCTTCCTCTTCGCCTCAAATATTCACATTCGATTTCTCCTTTCTTAGCAATCCCACCTTTGCACATACCTACCTTTATAGGTGTGCATGGAAGGGTTTTGGCTTTGGACGTTATGAACAAGGCTCCCATCAGCCTGTTGAAACACCCAATGATGATAATGCAAAGAAACGGTATGGACTGGGTTTCCAAGAACCCATTGAGGCTTCCACAAACCTTTCTCCCGAACTAACCATCAACCAATTTCTTCTAGACTCACCTATTCTTCCATCCTCACCTATGGAGTCAGTGGTTTCCATCCCTCCTAGTTTTTTTTGCATAAACACCATCCACTTAGAACCCCTAACCTATCAGCTCAATAGGGTTCCCAAGTTTCTTCCTCTCATTTATCCTGGCATGATAGACGATGAATCATCAACCATCAACACAGTCCACTGCATAGACGATGATGCCATTCTTACATATATGGGTGCCGATGATTCTTTCATTCAGCGCTCCCTCCCTTCTGAAACATAGGTTATGTTAAATGAATCAACCATTGACATTAACCTTTCATCTTCTGATGTTCCTCAAGTCTTAAAGATTGGTCAATCTTTAGACACTCAGGAGTAGGCCGACTATACCACATTTCTCTCAGACAATCGCAAAGCCTTTGCCTGGACCTACGCTGACATGCCTGGCATCGACCCTAACATTGCCACTCATAACATTGTCACAAACCCAGAGGCTAAGCCTATTAGGCAAAAGCTTCACAAAATGCATCCTCATGTTGTACTTCTTGTCAAAGAAGAGATTCAGCACCTTCTTTCAGTCTCCTTCATCCAACCCATCGATTATCTGTAGTGGGTCTCTAACATCGTTCCTGTCACCAAGGCGACTGGGGGGATCCAGATTTGCACGGACTATCGAGATCTTAACCTAGCTTGTCCTAAAGACGACTTTTCTCTTCCAAACATTGACCAACTTGTTGATCTTACGGCTGGCCATGAGATGTTATCACTCATGGATGGATTTTTAGGATAAAACCAAATCCTGATTGCACCAGAAGATCAGCACAAAACCACCTTCATTACACCATGGGGAACTTTCTGCTATCGAGTCATGCCTTTTGGTCTGAAAAATGCAGGCACCACATATCAGCATGCCATGACTTACATCTTTCACGATCTCCTCCACAAAATCATGGAGGACTATGTCGATGACCTGCTTGGCAAATCCAAGCTTCGTCGTGACCATTTGACTATCCTCAAAATCATCTTCTCTCATCTTCTTCAGTACCAGGTCCATCTTAACCCTAAGAAATGTGTCTTTGGGGTCCTCTCAGGAAAGCTCTTGGGATTCATTGTCTTTTTTCGTGGCATCGAGATAGATCCTACCAAAATCTGCGCTATTCTTGAAATGCCACCTCTAACTAATCTCAAGCAACTTCGCAGTCTACAAGGAAAGCTCCAATCCATCCGCCATTTCATTTCACAACTTTCTGACCGTTGCCAACCCTTTCATCACCTCCTTAAGAAGGACGTCTCCTTTAAATAGGATAAAGATTGCCAAGAGGCCTTTGACACCCTCAAATGCTATTTGGTCTCTCCACCGGTCCTTATTCCACCAAAAGATGACCAACCCTTCTACCTCTACATCTCAGCAACCAATCATTCATTAGGTGCCATGATCGTGCATCGAGACGAGCAACACCGTGAGCAAACAGTCTATTACATAAGCCGAACACTGGTTGACTATGAAACTCGGTATACTATACCGAGAAACTCTATTTGGCATTAGTCTTTGCCACTACCAAGCTCCGTCACTATCTTCTCAATCACAAAACCTTTGTCATCACCCACACTGATCCCCTCAAATACATGCATTCCAAACCATATCAAAACTAGCGTATGGCTTGTTGGCTCATGCTTCTTGCTGAATTTGACTTAGAATTTATCCAACAAAAATCTATCAAAGGGAAAATAATCGCTGACCACCTAGCGGATGCCCCTCTTCCCGATAATCAACCTTCTCAGTGCGAGTTTCCCAATGAATCTATCGCCGCCCTCTCGACTGATGACACATTCTACCAAATGACGATGTTTTTTGACGGCTCTAAATGTCAACTCGGTGGAGGTGCGGGGGTCATCCTCATTCCCTATGAAGGTGAACCCATGCCTCTGTCTTTTAAACTTGACTTTGAATGTACCAATAATATGGCCGAATACGAAGCCTTAATTTTGGGACTTCAAACTGCCCTTTCTTTAAACATCAAGTCCATCAGCATCTTCAGTGACTCACAACTTGTCATCAATCAAATCAATGGTTCATATCTTTGTAAAAATAAAATTTTACAAAGGTACAAGCACCGTGTTGACACTCTTCTAGCATCTTTCAACCATCATTTATTGCAGACTGTTCCTCGATCGATGAATAAGTTTGCTGACACCATGGCTTCCCTCGCCTCTCATATTCCTTCATCATCATCATCCTCATCAAGAATTTATGTCATGGTACATTGTGTGCCATTATCTTCATACATTTCAACTAACATCAATCTTGTCCACACCATAGACTCTAGTTCACAAGATGTTTGGTATAAACAACTTGAGGACTACTTGACTCATTCTCTCATTCCTCCCAACCTCTCTAGCAATGCGCGACAGGCTTTCATTAAGCGCACCGCTCGCTATACCATGCTAGGGGGCCTTCTCTATAAAAGAGGTTTTAACGGCCTTTTTCTTCACTGTTTAAACTCCACTAAATCTTCTCATGTTGTTAAACAAGCCGATGACAAGATTTATGGTGGACACTTCAGTGGTAACTCGGTTGCCAAGCGCATCCTTCGCTTGGGTTATTATTGGCCCACTCTTCATCAAGACTGTAGCGATTATGTTCAGCGTTGCATCAAGTGTCAGCAGCATGCTAACTTACTTCATCTCCCCAGTCACGTCTTACAAGTCGCTCAGGATTTTTGGCCTTTTTCACAATGGGGCTTAGATCTCATCGGCGAGATTAATCCTCATTCGTCTCTTCGTCATCAATCCATCATCACTGCCACCGAGTATTTCACCAAGTGGGTGGAAGCTATTCCTCTTGTCTCCACAAAAGCTGACAAGATTGTCGACTTCATCAACACCCATATCATCTATCGTTTCGGTGTACCTCACAAAATCATCACCGATAATGGCAAGTCCTTTAAAAACAAAACCGTCCAAAAACTCTGTGACTCTTTTGGCATCAAACTCAGTTTTTCTTTGCCTTACTACCCACAAGCAAATGGGTAGGCCGAGGCTTCTAACAAAATCCTAACCAAAATTCTCATGAAGGTGGTCAACAACACTGGAAGGGATTGGCATGTTCAAATACCCTTCACTTTGTGGGCCTACCGCACTAGCATCCGAACCTCTACGGGTGCTACCCCTTTCTCTCTAGTGTACAGAACAGAGGCTGTCTTACCTCTTGAAGTACAAATCCCATCTCTTCACATTTCACTCCATGACATTCTTTCTAATGATGACTTTCATCAAGATTGATTAGCTCAACTTGAGTTACTTGACGAATGTCGTCTTGCCACCCTTAATCATCTCCATGTCTATCAAAATCGCATCAAACGCATATATAACAAAACTCTGAGAGAACGAGATTTTAATATTGGAGACCTCATCCTCAAAGAGAACCAACATGTGACCAATATGGAACGGAGTAAACGAGGCAAATTTGCTCCTAATTGGCTCAGACCTTATATCATAATGCAGAAGTATGGATCAGGGACTTATCGTCTGTCTTCTCTTGAAGGCTGACCAGAACCTGAGCCTCTTAATGCTCTGCATCTACGACCATTCTACTGTTAGTCGAGTACTCATCCACTTGACATTTAACTTGAGCTCATCCCTTAAGCAATCCTTGTCCTTTTAATCCTTAATTCATTTCACCCTTTTTCCCTTAACAAAATCCTCTACAACCCTTTTATGATGTACGGATGCTTCATCTTAATAAAAGGGAGCCCTTGACCTTCTATAAGTCTTGTCCATGACTCAATATTCTGTCAAAACTAAATCAAGATGTCAAAATATCCAAGGTCACAAAACCAAATCAAAAAGCAAACTACTCCCTTGAAGGACAGCTACACTATCATTGCTGTAACTAATAATAGACTGCTCCCTCGAAGGATAGCTATTCAAAAGCCCCTAAATCTATAAAGCAAAGTCTAGACCAATCCCTCGAAGGATGGCTATGACTAAATCTTGCTATAAACAGCACTTTTTTAGAAGCTTCCCGCATCGATCGGCTTCACAAATGACCACCAAATAAATGACATCTTTATGTGGACTTCCCGCATTGATCAGTCCTCTCTCTAAAAAAAAAAAAAAAAAAAACGGATCATGGACTTGACTTATAGTTGTCTCAGGGTCTCCTATAAAAAGGGGCAAGGTTATCCATACTCTAAAAACGGGTTACCCTTTTCCTCCTATCCTATCACCTACTCAAGGGACTTCGAGCTCACTTTAATGTCAAAAGTGATTCGATTACCACTCTAACATAACTATGGTCAATGACGCAACTCATAAATGGGGCTCTTGGTTCTAACAACCCCTGTCTATGTTGTCTTTTTGGTCCTTGTCAATAAAAGGGCACTTATGCCTTTTACTTTCTACCTATACTTTGGTCACATTCAACCACATCATTTGTCAAAATGACTTAATCCGACTCTTTTCAAACCATTCACATAGCCTAATCATTCTATTTTCCATAGATAACAATATACATGGGAACTATCAACCTGACCCAATTTATGTTAAGCATAAATCAATACTTGCTGAAGCATAAATAGACCACAATTCATTCTTAGCAAACTTCCATCACGAATATGGATCGTTGCTAGGGATGAAAAAACTCGACCAATGTTACAGCTTACACCATTTGGCAAACACTGTAGCGTCATCTCCTCCTCATCATTTCAAGCATGTCCTCTCAGACATATGAACGTGCTAGACCATTCTCATGACTAGACCATTAATCAACCACTTCGATCTTTTTCCTCCCTTCTTGGGAGAACTACATTGGCTTGAGGCCCTAACGACAGGGGCTATGTAGGCAGCACTCAATTGACATGGGGTCTTCTGGGGTTAGCTCGGCCATTTTCTTCGTCACTTTCTTCCATCTCCTTCTCTCGTCACCTGTCAATCATAGCACAGTCAATCACATATTCACATAATCATTAGTATACTCTCATTTTCATTATAACAACATAAGTCATTAGTCATAAATTTCATCCATCATAACTCATTAAACATTTGCATAATCCACAAGTTAAACATTACATAATCATCTACATCATTCTCATCATTAACATCATCATATAACCATTTTATAAACATTGTCATCATCACATTCATTTTCATCAAGCATCATCATCATATAATCATTAAACATAACATAATCATCTACATTATTCTCATCATTAGCATCATCATAAAACATCATCGCATTAATCATTAGCATCATCATAACATAATCATCATAATCATCATAAATATCATATCAAAACATGCATCATGAAACACATTAAACATCTACAACATCTCCATAACACATCAATAACCAAAATCTCATCATATATATATCAAAAATAAGTTTTATACAAAAAGACACAATCTGTGTCTGTCTCTCTCTCTCATCATACATCTCTTGTCTTCGGCTCGCAGGCCGGTATATACATCAAAAAAAAATAATGCATCTCTAGGGCTGCCCTCAAGGCTACGGCTGTGGTGGTGGTGGCGGTGGCCGAGAAGAGGCTGTATCATCTCCCCCCTCTGATCTCTGCTGTCTGCGCGACCCTGAAGCTGTTGCTCGTGACATCGATCTCTGTTAGCTCTGCTTTGCCTGCATCTCCGAGTATCACTGTATCTGAGGGAACCCTCTAATGGCCCTCTCATAATATGCAATCTCATCCAGCGCATCAGTGTATCTAACCATAGATACAGTCTACGGTGGACCCATCTGCCCTGCTGCTGTACCCTGTAAAGACCCCTATGGCTATGCTTGACCTAGGTGCACTGATACCGATGGTCTAGCCCCCTGTGAAAATGCTGGCTGTTGAGATGGCTGCTGCCATGGGCCCTACCCTCCAAAACTCTACCCTGCCACTGTCTGTGCCTGGGCTACCGCTAGCTATCCCTGTAAAACTGAGACCTGGGCCTGAGCCGTGTCTCTTTCCTCCCGTGCAGCGTCCCTCTCCTTGCGGGCTGTATCTTGCTCCCTCATGATAGCCTGTAGATCTGGCTGGGGACCCACCTGTATGCCTTGATAATGTCCTATCCACCATGCCATGTAGGCCTTTATGCACCCTAGGTCAGCTATCCCAGGTCCTGCCGGCAACTCCTCAAAATTAGGGTCCTTTGTCTCCTCTGGCAGTGGGAGCGGTGCCTCTATGTCATCTCACTTGTACTGTGGGAAGGCGGGAGGTACATCCTGTAGCAGCCCATACTAGCGCCACACTCTCTCAACTGGAATCCTCTCGAGCTCACCGGCTCATCTGCCTCTAACCCAGCGCCTACTCTGAACACCAACCAACTGCTCTCCCTGGTCTCTGAATGCTAGATAGACCAAGTATGGTCTCTAGACAATGTCTACAAGAATCAGGGCCTCTAGTACCCCTCTGTAGTGGTCAATGTCCCTGACCACTCCATCCACCCGTGTCTGTGCCATAACCTCATGCCATCGCCTGAATCCAACTCTGAAGCTAGCCTGAATTGCCACTGGGAGGCTGAGAGGATAGGTAACCACTATATGCTCATAGGCCAAGCAATGTAGCAGGTGGCCCATGCACAGACTGTATCGCTGCCGCTGGCTGATACCCCACAACTCTCTGTATACCTAGGCCAAAAGCACAGGTGCCTAGGCAAACACGGTCTACTGCTCCAGCATACCAAGCAAAACTCTAGTCATGGCAACCAGAAACTTGCCTCCTTCCGCATCCGACAATGCGTACACTGTGATGCCGATCATCATCAGAATCGCCAGCCGATGTGCATCCTCATTTGCCACGTACAGTGGCTCATAGGCAAAACTAGCTGAATGGTAGCTCATCTCCATGAAGTGATCCCTAAACAACATAACCATATGAATGTCATGTGCCTCTCTCGAGCACGCATACAAGTCTGCTTCGTGCACCGACAGTCACAAAATTTGGTACACGTCCTCGACCGTGACCGTTATCTCGCTAGTAGGTAGGTGGAAGGTGTTGGTGGCATGGTCCCACCACTCGATCAATGCTACCATGAGGCTCACATCCCTCGCCACTTGACAGTAACATCTCAGCCCACCTAGCCTGACTGCGCTCATTTGCACCCACTCCTCGACATACACGCCTCCGCACATTTGTGTCAACAAGGTCGAGAGGTGATCCCACAGCATCAGAGTCTGCCTTGCCTGCATCCATACAGAGTCAGTCTCATGTTAAAATTGTTCCTACTTTTCCTATTTTACCAACCATTCTAACTATATATGCCTACCCTGACACCCAGGAAACCCTTTGCATAGCTTTGACTCTCAGCTTGACCATTTTTCAAGACCATTTCTAACCAGGCAGCCACCAACATCGGTTAGCGTGCTGGCGACGGCACTCACCTCACCGACATCAGTCAATTAGTGACCGACGTCGGTAGGTTAGCGATCGACGCTGGTCACTGGTTGGCCGATGCCAGTGGGATCGCTGACATCGGTGACTGGTTCGGCCCTAGGGCCGAATGGGGCGAGCCCTAATTTTTAGGGCTTCCCCATTTTCTCTCCTAAACCCCCCAAAGAACCCTCTAAATCACTCCTAAGCTATCCTAGACAACCTACCCACCTTCCTAGCTACCCTCCCCCTTGATTTCTACCTCAAATAACAAAAATTTTAAAAACTAAATTCAAAACAAAAAGCATCAAAAGAAGGTTCAAGACCCTCCTACCTCGTCCCAGCATTGCCAGCGTGGTGGCACGATCGGTGCCGCTAGTGGTGGACCTCCCGTAGGTCCTCTACTCCCCTCTACCATCTCTTCTATTTGAATGGCTTTGTAAGCTCCTGCTGGCTCAAACACGTCCCTACGGCATCTAATCAGCTTCTTCTCTCCACCAATGTCTCTTTGCCACCTCGCACAGCTCCTCGGTCAACTCTGAGTCACTTTCACTAACTCAAATCCAGAGCTCACTTTTTCACTTTGTCAAATGTCACAAATGACTTTTGGTGGGCTGCCAATCTGGTTTTGTCAGATTTGGCAGGCCATCGATGTCGACATCGGCGTGCCCTAATCTGTCAACGTCGGCCAATTTCTATCGACGTCTGTCTCTTTTGGACACTAACATCGATTATATAACCGACGTTGGTGGCCTTAAAAACTTCATCCCTCTTCAAAATGACCAAAATCATGTCCCTAATCAAGTTAAGTCCTTCAGACCATGTCATTTTGGCCCCTTGGGGCACACTTGGATCACTCTTACCACCATCCATCGACCACCAGACATTGGATATCATGCCCATCTCCTAAAACCGTGACCACTTCCAAAGCATTTACCTTGGTTGATTTTGCCTATATGCTACCTCATGATTGGTTATCAAAATTGTGCACACCCTTTTAGCCTTCACAAGTATAGGATCGCAAGCCAGTTGATCCGCACTACTTGTGACTTTTTTGTGTTTTCAAGAGCACTTCCTAAGCCTGAGATACTTGGAACACGATGACCATTGGAGCTTCAACCTAGATTGAATAACTCGATCAGCTACGACTAATGCTGGGGCCTGGTTCTTTTAATTTTGGCACTCCTCGACCTTTGACCTATGACAATTTGACCTGACCATCCTCGTGATGTAGTCTCCGCACCATCATAACTTTTGCAGCATTCTCACTCTATCTTCACCTTTTTCATCCACTTTCTGTCAAATCAGCACCCGATTCTAGGTTCCCTTCTCTTGACTCTTGCTTTGAGGGGGGATACCTCATCCATAATCGGGACAACCAACTCTCACCTATTTTCATCTTGCAGTTCACTTGAACAACCAACAAGATGAAGTCAACCTTATCCCATACTTGGGGCAACCGACTCCTGTTTTTGTCTTGCAGTTCGTTTAGAACAACCAACAAGACAAAAAGGGGCAAATGTAGACACCTAAATAGTGTCTAACCCTTGGTCACTTTCCCCTTTAGTCCATTCCTAACAATTACTAATTTAAAATAATTAATTTATTTTGAATTAACCCCCCTCCTTGGACACATCACCCATGACACCTCACCTGGGACACCTCGCCTTGGACTAATTCTCCTCCTATGACTCACTCAAGATCTATTCCTAATTCTTCTAACCACCTAACAAACTCTCGTGCGTATTTAGCCCAAACCTCGACATTCTCCAATGGATAGGGCAATTGGCAGATAAAAAATGGGCTTAGTGGCTCTTTTTACCCATTCTAACTCTACCGACGTCGGCCAAGTGTCGATCGACGCCGGCGAAATCACCGACATTGGTTATACTTAACCCAATTTTTTAGACTCTTTGAGGATCCGAATCAGAAATCAGCTAATCCCTAGAAGCAACTGATGAATCCTAGTCTTCGACCATCCGTCAATCTACGAAATCTCTCAGTCAAGCCTCTCACTCTCTCTCTCAGGTGCAGCAACTGTTTCAAGTTCTCCATCAACAACAGGTTCTCCATGCAAGCTACATCAACAGCAGATACGAGAATCATCGGTAGCACACCTTCCACAAGGCACAGGTAAGTATACTGTCTGTGTTTTTATTCTCTTTTTAGTTATTGCTTTCAAACAATATCTCCCTATACTAGACTATTAATCAATCCAGACCCGAATCTTGACTTATCTACCTCCCTATTTCCTCCATCCTCTATCAGACCATACATTCTGCCCATTTAACCAGATTCTCAGACTCAGACCCCAGACCATTCAACCAAGCCCAAAACTTTGTCCACAGACCACTCAAATAAACCCAAACCCTGACCAAACTCTATCCGCAGACTTAACCAGACTTCATCCAAAGACCTTTGCCCCGACCAACGTCGGTCACTACCCCAACCGACATCGGCTGATTAACTGATGTCGGCACCTTTACCAACTGACACCGGTAGGCTTACTGACGCTGGCGACTATATCTGACAGCTTCTTTCAAGTAAGTCTTTGCTTCTCCTTTGCATTTCTATCTTTTATCACTTTCAGTCTTTCATATTCTGCTATTTATCAGACATTTCTTTTTGTTGATTAGTGGGTTTATATCCCTTAAGGAAGTTTTCATACTTTTGGGATCAAGCTGTCGCTTGACAACCCACCATCTATCCATTTAACGCCTTCTTTTTTCCAAGCTTATTTTCTTTGCAGGTGTCATTCCTCCACAGCCAAAGAGGAGTACTCACAGCGTCTGGATTATGGTGCGCAGACTTTATCCAGGTACACATCAAGCCTTGACCATTCTTTCTTTAGTTTCTTTCCTTTGAAATTGAAAGCAAAATTTGAATAGAAACACCAACATGCCACCCTCCATTTTATAATTATCTAACTTTTTATACCCTATAAATAATACACCCATTGTATACTATAAGTGTTATGTGCCTTAAAAATGCATAAGATTTCACGTAGTTAAAATGTGTTTATAGTTTATACTTTAAATTCTAGCATTGCAGTCTTTTATTCAACCCCTTTATTGTTGAAGATTCTTCAGAATGAAGATTATAGTCACAATTTCATCTATCTTTAGTAGCTTGTGTATGACTTAGAGTATTTGTATGAAAACCCTTCACACTTGGTTATGCCCTAGTCATATTTATTCTTTGTGCCAAAAATCCCCATGGAGGTTGAATTGAAGAATTTCTCCATGTGATTAAGCTAACCCATAGGTCCTCTCACCTTGGTTTAGGTAGAGTAAAAAGTAGTAGGAAGATGACCATACCCTTAGTAGGTGCCTCTCAGTCATTTTATACATTCGATCTAATCTTGATGTAAAACCCTTCCTTGGCTAAAATGACATTCTAACAAGGTTTTCATCTCTATTTTTCATTTTATTCAAGTGTGCAAGAACAAGTGTATGAGGTGTACAATTAAGAACTAACAATTTCAATGTAATATTATGGAATTCAATTTGAATTATGTTACTATTGATGTGATCTTGAATATTATGTCATAGTTTTTACCATTGATTATTAGAATGTCTTAAAGCTTCATGATATTCAAAATATTTATTTTCATTATATCCTTTAGGTAAATCTCAAGTAGTATATAATTGATATGGTTCTGGTAAATTAATCAAATTACATTCAAGCACATGTTTATTCACTTTCTGAGGTGGGTTGGTAACCTTGGGGATTACCGATTGTTCCTATAAGGTGGTAGGAAAATCCCATCAATTGGTTTTGAAATTGTAGTTATAGTTTTGGATTAATTATTACACTAATACATGGTGTGCAATTTGTGTCACCGATTGATTCATTCTTTCATCCTTATATAAATTTTTTGTTTAGTCAATCCATATTGTGATGCAAACCAAGTATAAGTCTTGCACAAATTTCATTTGGTTTATGTCACCTTTCTTTAGGTGGAAATACATGGAGGTTACTTATATGTCACTTTTTTAGTGTCACTTTCAATTTTCAAGTTTCATTTTCAATTGTGGAGAGAAGATAAGAAAATAAGTGAGAAGGAAAATGACTATTGAAATGAAATTTTGGTAGAAACGAAGGTTTTTTTTCAATTAAACACTAACAAATGAGTTATCTAGTCTTATAATACATTAATATTTTTTTAATAAATTAGACATTTTTATTAATTAGTTGAAAGTTATCTTAAAAAATTTAATTATATTGTGATTTTTGGGAATTCTTATGCATGTGTTTAAGCCATATCAATATTACCTCCAAGATTAGTCATTAACATAATGACATTTCTTTCCTCATGCATTTTTTGTAATGATCACAAGGCAAGGGGGCTTACTTAGTATACAAACATCATAAGCATTTTTAGTGCCCCCGACTAACAAATGCTTATGGTACTTGTGAAATGTGGGTATCCTTATCTTGTGATCATTACCAAAATTATGAGGAAAGAAATGTTTTGGGTTAATGACTACTTATGGAGGTCATCTTGACATGACTTAGACACACTTGAATAAAAATCCCACAAAATTCACAATATAAAAATAGATTTTTTTTGCTTTTGGTATTATTATTACTTTAAGTTGAAGTCTTTCAAAAGTAATTTAATTAGGGTAAAATTAAATAAAATAAAATTAGAGTAAACAACTATAAATTTTGGATTAAAAAAATAGTGAAAGGTACGGTAAAATTTGGGGAAATAGGGTTAACTTTTAAAAATAACTGTAAAATAGGAGAAATATGGTTAGATTATGGAAACATGAGAAAAAATTAGAGAAAATGGTGATAAATTGGAAAAATGAGATAGTTTAGTGAAGAATGTGCAAATTAGTAAGAAATTGAGGAAATAATTTTTTTTTTACTAAAATAAGGCACATTAGAGTGAAAATGGGGAGTTATAGAGTTTAGTGAAAACCATGACACTATGGAAAGTTTGAGGAAATCAAGTAAATTATAGTAAAATTAGGAAATTTGGGGCAAAATTAGGGAATTTAGACTAAAATTAGTGTAAAATTGAGAAAATTAATGAAATTAGTGACAAATTAGGGAAATTATGGGAAATTAATGAAACTTTGGAAATTAGGGTAAAATTGAATAAATTAGAATAAAATTAGGGTAAATAACTTAAAATTTAAAAAATTAGTGAAAATATCAAGAAAAGGGGAAAATTATATAAATTATTAAAAATAGGGATATTGGTAATAATTTGAAAAACATAGTGGAATTATTGTAAAATTAGAGAGACTAAGGTGAAAATAAGGAATCTAAAGTAAAATTAGTGTAAAATTGAGGAAAGTATGGAAATAAGTGATAAAATGAGAATATTAAAAAAAATGGAAAGTTAAGAAAATCAATGAAACTTGAATAAATTAGGATAAATTTAAAGAAATTATACATTTACTTAGCTATGCATTTTTATTAAAAATAGTGAAATAACTTTTATTATTTAAATTATATATTTTTATCTTAAAATAGTAAAATTAAAGAAAAAGTAAAAAATATACAACTCTTTCATATGTATGTATATATATATATATATATATATATATATATATATATATATATATATATATAATTTAAATTTAATAATAGTAATAAATGAAAAAATATAGAAAATTATGTAAGGACAAGAGCACAACTGAGATCTAGGTCTAAAATAGAGTGCATCCTAAAGCATACAAAGAATTTGTAGGATAAACTTTAAACACAACATTAAATATGAGATTTGGGAGGTATAACTTGAAAAAATGATAGATATATAGATAGATATTTTAATAATGTCCATGCAACTAAAAATATCCTATGGTGCCCCAAACCAAAAATCATAACCTAAAGGAGTGAAGAAATTTTTGGAAAAAAGAGAGTGGCTTTGAGTTTTTATGACTAATTCCCAAGCCTATGATTGTTCATACTTTGAAGCCTCACTCTCTTACTATGGATCTTGTTCAAAACTTCTATGTTTCTATCAATGTTCTCACCCTCAAATACAGTGAACATAAATACTCCATGTAGGTTACTTAAGTATTTGGCTTGGATATCATTATAGGTAGAGAATTCCATGAGATAATTCCAATCTATCTCAACCATACCTAATGTGCACATAGGACATATTCTCTCTTCCCAATTTTATTTTTGGATCTTCTACCTACACATCTCACATCAAATTTGGTGTGATCCCATTCTCAATTGGCCTATGAGCATCTTCATTCTCCATTTAATTTTTTCCCCTATGTAGGTTTTTTGGTCATGCTCATAATTAAGGTTGAACTTGGTCATGTATTAATAATTTTTACTCCCTATATTATTTATCCACATGTTTATTTTAAACTTTTCCCTCACATATATCTTTATCTCTTCATTGGGATTAAGGTACTCATGTATGTTAATGTCCCACTTATCCATCCACAATTTGTTTTATTTCACCCATGTCCTTTTTTTATTGTTCAAATCTTATTTTATTACTACCTTTGGCCACCTATCAGCCTTCATACACTCTAATTTCTTTATGTACCCTCAGAGATGCATCATAGCTACAACTTCTACTAGGAAAACACTTGTTTTTGCTAAAATTATCTTGTATGGAATTGACTCTTTAATATTAAAGGTAATTATGATTAGAAATTTATAATTTATCTTAAATTACCTCCACTTTAACCTTGACATACCACTAGCCTAAAATTCACATCCATATAATACCAATGGAACTATTAGTAGCTTGAACAAGACTCTAGTGGTATTCAAATCCCATAAATTAACATCTTTGCACTTATTTTGGAGAGAGTAGAATTCTCTCCATCCTATTTGGGTTTTATTAATTATGCATACATCCCAACTAAGTTTTTTGGTGAAATCAATCCCTAAATATTTTTATTCTAAGACTATCTCAAGTGGACTCCCCGCAATTATGAAGATTGCATTCCTTTCTTTTCTTTTCAACATGAGAAGATCAAAATCTTAGTTTTACTAGTATTGAATTGCATCTCGACCTCTTTACCAAATATATCTAAAGTTTTAAAATTATCTCTTAAGATTTAGGTTGTAGTTGTGTTCAAAATATGATCATATTCATATAAAAGGAGTTTTATCACATAACTAGCTATGTGGAATCTGCCACCCCCTAGTTTGTTTATCTATTAATCCAACTTGTCAATATAGAGGCCAAATAGAGTTAGAGTTAAAGGAAATCCTTGTTTAACCCCTATGTCATTAATGAATTTTTTTGATAAACCTATATACAATTTGACTTTGGATGTAACATGATCATATAGTCGATGAACTATTGCCCTGTACTCTTTTAGAACTCCATGTTCCTACACCTGGCCCCACAAATTATCTCTAAAGATTGTGTCAAAGGCTTTTATGAAATTGAGGAAGAAACATATGGTTTATTTATCTTTATATTCCCATAAATTTTTAATTAAATGCCTAAGAGTGATAAAATGATCTATATTTGAATGTTTTGGCCTATATCCTAATTATCTTTTTTCTCATTTTTCCTATTTTTAGCCCATTCGTAGATTTTATATTCAACCATGCTCCAAAACATTTTTTTTCATGGGAGGATTAACCATATTATTTCTATAATCAGATGGGCTATTGACCTCTCCACTTTTGAAGAGAGGTATGATTAGGCTAATAGTCCACTCCATGGGGAAACCATCCTAAGTGATGTTGTTGAAGATGTCCCTTATGTGAGATGTCAAGATATCTATCCCCCATTTTAAATGTTCTACCTATAGACCATCTATATATCATGCTTTAACATTTGCTAGCCTATTGATTCTTTTTTTACCTCCTTTGTGGTAAAAAACTTCCCATATGTGTTGATTATTAGGGGTGTTATTGTCAGGATCCTACTCCTTAAGAGTACACTTGATTACCTTTGTATAAGAAACTAAACACGGAATTAAACCAGAAGTAATATGTAACTAGAATTCATAAACAACATAGAATATGAGAGATAATACAATCTTGTATCAACACTCTTCCAGAAGGAAATACAATGAATAAATTACACTCTTCCCACACCTCTTGGGCATACAGTAATTCTCCCTCAAGAGTTCTCTCTCTCTCAATCAATTACAATCACAACTCAAACATAGAGTTGTTCTCTCCACCAGTCAGTGACAATCAACCCAATGGTTGTTGTTGCCTACTGCCAGTCCACCAAGTACCACTGAGTACTCCAAGTAGATCTCCTTGATCTCACACACCTACAGATCTAACTGATCTTACTTACCATGTAGATCTCTCTGATCTTGCTACCTGCAGATCAAATGATCTTACAATTGGAAGGATCTCTTCCTTGTCCTTCATCCTTTTGATCCTTGATTACAATACAGCCCCATGGGTATCTTAAATAGATCCCATGTAAAAAATAATTAGACTTCCCAATTACAATAATTAGAAACATAGACTCAAGACTAAAATTAGTCTTTACATGCAAATTGATTGTTTGTCTAAAATTAGACCAGTTCTGGAATGCACAGACGACTGACATCAGTCTCTATCTGTGTAGAGATGACCAACGTTAGCTGATCATGACTAATGTCAGCAGCTTCTGGTCTACCCTTGACTGACGTCAGTTACTGTGACACTCAACAACCTCCATATTTACATTAGTGAAGCTTTTAGCTCCACAACCTATAAATCTCCCACTTGGAGATAAACAACTGCACCTGTACCTATACCTTTACATCCTCTAATTTTGTTTTTGGCTTATATACCTCTTCAAGTTTAATCTTGAAGACCAACAGAAGTTGAATGAAGATTCAACTTCTCTTTTGTTCCTAGCTTTGTTAACATACCTATAGGGTTCTTATCCGTATGGATCCATTCCAGCTTCAACTCACCATCCTCTAATACCTGTTTAATGAAGTGGTACCTAAGCTGTATGGTTCTTGAATGAAAGGATGAATCCTTTGCAAAATGAATTGCTCTTTGACTATCACTATATATTCTACAACTCTCTTGCTCCTTTCCCAACTCTTCCATGAACCAAGTCATCCATATCATTTCCTTGCTAGCCACTGTGACTGTAACAACCTTCTGCAACACTAAAATCTAGCTAACTACCGTACCACCAATAGTGAACACATATCCTATGGTTCTTCTCCTGTCATCCAAGTCACCTGCCATATCTGAATCTACATACCCATGTAGAGAAGTGCTTGACCCTGCATAGCATAAATAACTACTGCTGGTCCTTCTCAGATACTTGAGAATCCACTGAACTGCTTTCCAGTGCTCCTTTCCTGGATTGGCCATTAACTTGCTGACAACTCCCACTACTTGGGTAATATCAGGTCTAGTACTCATGTACTCAACCTCATCATGTGATTTAGGACACTATTCTATGAACTATCCAACCATAGGTGTGCTAACCGGTTTTGCATCCTACATATTGAACCTCTCCACTACCTTATTCACACAATCCTTTGGAGACACAATCAACGTATGATTTTCCCTGTCTCTAAAAATACTCATGCCAAAGAATTTCTTTACTGCTTCCAAATCCTTCATGGCAAACCTCTGAACTAATTTTACCTTTAGCTCAGTAATCTCCTGCATGTGTGACCCTGCAACAAGCATATACACTACATACAGTAATAGGATAATGTAGATAATATTATCCAACATGGTAAAATAAATACAATGATCACATTGACATTGACTAAAGCCATGCTTTGTCATACACCTATCAAACCTTAAACACCATTATCCTACAGCTTGCTCAAGACCATATAACCTGGCCTTCTATCTCACCTGTCCATTCTCTCCTTTCTTTAACCTATAAATACATTCATCTTTCAGTGCTTTCATCTTGGCTAGCAACTCTACCAAATCTCCCATTTGGTTCTCTTCCAAGGAATCAATTTCCTTATTCATGCCATGCTCCCACTGTTTCCTAGATTCTACCTACATTGCTTCTTCAAAACTTCTTGGTTCTTGACCATTAGTGAGTACAAAGTAGTGTAAAGAAGGGGAATAACTAATTTGAGGCTTACTTACCCTTTTGGACCTCCACATGGATGTTTGAGACTCAATGACAACTTGTTGTCTGCTCAAATTTCATTCTGTCAGTGACCGATCTCGATCATCTCTCAGTCTACACCTGACTGATGTCGGTTCCATGTGACTGACATGACCGACATCGATTCTTACTCGACTGACATCAGTTTCCACCTGATCACCGACATCGGTTCCCTAATTGACATCGGTGTCCACCTGCCTGACATCACTGACTTCAGTCTGCACATGACTGACGTTAATTCTTGCCTGTTTGACGTCAGTAATTGTGTTTTCTTGTGAGTGATGATTTTTACCCACAAGCTCATTTTAGATCATAACATTGTCCAAATCAACACTACCCTACTCAAAATTATTTAGCCTCTTGAGCTGATGACTATCCATCACCTTCTCCTTGAAAACCAAGGCTTTCCAGTTCTTTAATGTGTCAAAAACATCAAATTTCCTCTTTATGCAATAAACCTAATCCTTTTTTGTAGCATTAGAAACATAATAATGTGATCCTCCAATATAAGCTCCCTGAGCTAGTCCCCACACACTTGCGTGAACAAGCTCCAGCCTATGCTTCTTATTTGTTGACCCAGTTGTGAGAAACCTCACTTTCACCTATTTCCTAAAGATACCATGATCACAAAAATCTCGATCTATGATTTTCAAATTTGAACTCTTACCATTTGAATTAAGAACATCCATTTCCTTCTCACTCATGTGACCAAGCCTACAATGCCACATCTTTGCATCTACATCTGAAGTAGATAAACTAGAAGGAGAATCCGTAATACAAGTAGATAGATAAAGTGTACCTAATTTCTTACCTCTTGCTAATACAAGTGCACCCTTGAAAACTTTCCAAGATTCCACTGTGAGAGTTACTATGCAACCCTCATCACCCAACTTTCCTATAGAAATCAGATTCCTCTTCAAGATGGGTACATGCATGACATCTTTCAACACCCATGTGTTGCCATTCTGCAATTTCAGCTGCACTTTTCCTTTTCCAACAATTTGACAAGGTTTACCATCCCCTAAATAAATTTTTCCAAAGTATCCATGGACATAATCATGAAAAAATTCTCTATTTGGGGTTGCATGGAAAGAAGCACTAGAATCTAAAACCAAAGATTCTACTTTATCCAAGGAACATACACAAGCATCTTGTGTAACAATACCTGCATCTTTTGCTTCTTCATTTCTTTCATGCTAATCTTCTTTCAACCAATAATCTTTCTTTACATGCCCTTTATTTCCACAATTCCAGCAAGTTATACAGCCATACCTGGATCTAGATCCACTGCCTATCTTTGACCTTGATTTCCACTGCTCGACCTTCTCTCTTTGCTTTCCCTTGCTTTCAACACTTAAAGCATTACCTGATGATTCACCTGTGCTTTTCTTGCAAATTTCTTCATTCAATATTACACTAACAACATCATCAACTTTCAAGATATTTAAAGCAGACATAGTATTACTTACTGCCATTACCAAGCTATCCCAACTTTTAGGTAAAGAGCATACGATTAAGAGAGCATTAATTTCATCATCAAAAACTATTTTGACTGAATTTAACTAGTTTACCAACCATTAAAATCACTAAGATGACTATATACCGATCCAACTTCCTGTATTTTCAAATTAAATAATTGCTTCATAAGAAATACCTTATTCGAAGCTGAGGTTTTTCATATAAATTTGCCAAAGATTCCATTAACTCTATCGTTGTCCTTGCCTGAGATAATTTGGAAACCACAAAAGCTGCTAGGGTCAGCCTTATAGCTCTTAGAGCCTTTCTATCAAGAACATTCCATTCTTCATCTTGCATACATGTGGGCTTACTCCCACCCAATGGTAAGTACAAATCTTTCTAATACAGATAATCTTCTATTTGCATCCTCCATAATTGATAATTCTTGCCATTGAATTTCTCCATTCTTATCATACTTTCTTCTACCATTGCTTTACTCCCACTCAAACAAAAACCCTTGTGAGTGACCTGTAATCAACAAACACTTAACACACTCTAAAACCAAGGTGTTAGTGAACCAAGCTCTGAACCAAGCTCTGATGAACTTGTAGCTCTAATACCACTTGTCAGGATCCTACTCCTTAAGAGTACACTTGATTACCTTTGTATAAGTAACTAAACACGGAATTAAACCATAAGTAATATGTAACTAGAATTTAGAAACAACACAGAATATGAGAGACAATACAATATTTTATTAACACTCTTCCAAAAGGAAATACAATGAAGAAATCACACTCTTCCCACACCTCTTGGGCATACAATAATTCTCCCTCAAGAGTTCTCTCTCTCTCAATCAATTACAATCACAACTCAAACACAAAGTTGTTCTCTCCACCAGTCAGTGAAAATCAACCCAATGGTTGTTGTTGCCTACTGCCAGTCCACCAAGTACCACCGAGTACTCCAAGTAAATCTCCTTGATCTTGCACACCTGTAGATCTAACTGATCTTACTTACCATGTAGATCTCCTTGATCTTGCTACCTATAGATCAACTGATCTTACAATTGGAAGGATCTCTTCCTTGTCCTTCATCCTTTTGATCCTTGATTACAATACAACCACATGGGTCTCTTAAATAGATCCCATGCAAACAATAATTAGACTTCCCAATTACAATAATTAGAAATGTAGACTCAAGACTAAAATTAGTCTTTACATGAAAACTGACTGTCCGTCTAAAATTAGACTAGTTATGGAATACACAGACGACCGACATCGGTCTCTATTTGTCTAGAGATGACCGACATCAGTCGATCATGACCGATGTCGGTAGCTTCTAGTCTACCCCTAACCGACGTCGGTTACTGTGACACTCAGCAACCTCCATATTTACATCAGTGATGCTTTTAGCTCCATAACCTAACATTTATTCTTATATTCTTTGTGTTCATATAATAGTCTCACATATTATAGCCATTGCACTAGTGTAATATTTTTCTTTATTTTGTTTTTACTTGTTTGAAGCTCTTTCTAAAAATGTCTAGGGTCATGTTTTCCAATCTAAATCAACACCTTTTTCCTTATTTTCATTTATTCCTCCTTTATTTTCACCAATTGCGTGTACACTTTTTTGTCTACTTTCTTTTCTATTTCTTTGAGATTTTTATGATGCCTTATGTTATTTTTCAAACCAAATGTTTTCTATAAAATTGCCTTTTCTTACTTTCTTGAGATTAGATCTTTTGTACTTGTTTATTGATTCTTGTATTATACCCATTAACTTGTTACTATCAATGTGACTCATGTAAGGCCTATATTATCCCCTTCCTACCCATTATAGCCTAACTTTTAGAGCTTTTATAAAAATATTCTTGGTTATCTTATGTCATGATTATGTTTCCATTCCCTTGTTATCCCTTTTGATTGTCTTGGGTCTGATCATGTTAATTATTGGGCCCTACCATGTTGATTTTTAAGTATATTAGGTTTTGATCAGACTTAAGATTAATCAGTGATTCCCTAATTTTCATCTCGATAATAGTTTGTGTCAGCTCATAAGAGAAAATGATGTAATCTACCACACTTTTCCCATTATAAGTTTTGAAAGTATCCCCCTTGATATTGGCCATGCCTTCATGTCATTGCATAAAAGAAGATTATGTATGCTGCATAACCCTAGTATTTTTTCCCAAATTAAGTTACATTATTTTTTCCATCTTATTAATTCCTTTCCCCCCTATTATTCTCTTATTCCACTAACCATAAAGGGTTTTCATTTGTGTCCTTGTTGTCCCTTGTGTACTAGCTTGTTTATTTGTTATCCTAACATGTAAATCTCCCATTAAGATTACCTCTCCCATTTGAATATAGACTAAAATATCCTTCAATAAAGTTGCATATGGTTTTTCACAGTCCATCTTTAATTTAATATAATTTGATTTCTATGGTTAAAAGTAGCATGTTGCTATGTTGATTAAACTTCCATTTTTGATGAGTTGAATCTAGATATATTGCTTATTCATGTCTTTTATTACTATTTTATATCTCTATATTTTATTTATTTCATGAGTATCATCATCCCTCCATGTCCTATCTCTTTTTTATCTACTTCATTCCAAATTTATGATTTTGTGTATCCTATAAATTATAGTGTTTTTCTCCTATCATGTTCATGTGTCTCTATTAGGAAAATTACATCTTTTATTTCCACTATAGGCCTTAAACTGAGACCTTTATTCTAAGGGTAACCTCTAAAATTTTATATTACCATATTTAATTAATCCTGGTGGGCCCTATCTCCCTATTTGTCATGTGGTATTTGACTTTTAATGCATGCTTTTCCATTTTTTAGCCATGCCCATTTACCTTCTGATCTAACTATTTTTATTATTTCCCACTCTCTCCTTTGTTCTTCTTACTATAAATGTGTCCAATTTCCATCTAAATAAAATATTCATCCATTTAGGAGTCCCATGTTTCTTACAATTTATATTTTATCATCTTTTCCTTTCAATATAACTCAAATATTTTCTATCTCTTCCTCCCCTTACTTTTCCTAGCATGTGAGCTTGGTATATTTGTCCTTTCTAGAGTAGTTTATCATCAATAAATCCTATAGCTAGGTTGTTTGTGTCCTAATTTTTTCCATAATATACTACTCATTTAATAATTATGTTATTTAACCTATTACTTCTCTCTTTCCTCCATCAATTATAGTTTCATCTACTTTTGTATTATTTCCCTTTCCTTTTCTGATGGTTCCTTGATTAATCTCGCCCATGTCTTGGATTCTTCAAGTTGATTTCTCTTGTCATTTTAATTTAATTATATATTTTATATCACTATTTTTAATTCTTTAATCTATTCTATGCTCATTTCTTGTATGAAATTTGTTCTACTTTTCCTTGTGATTTTTTGTGATGTGTTTTTGTTTTATCATGTATAACTCTTGCTTCCTAATTTTGATCAATTTTTTAAAGTTATTAATTTTATATTTAAGCATCTCATTGTATTTTTATAGGATTTATTTTACTTGTACCATTTATATGAATGCGGACTATTATTTTTATTCCCTTTTTCGAGGCTGTCAACATTCTATTTGATGTTTAATAGTTCTCTTAAATATAAGTATACTAACCAAAAAAGTGGTGTTGATGTGGGGCTATATATTTGCTCTTTTTATAATATTTTCCATCTGATAGATTTTGTTGTTAATTTTATTATGGTGTTATCCTCTACTAATGTATTTTTACTATGATGTGCATGTGCTTCTTTATTCGAAGTTTGGGTTGTCTCCTCTTTCCCAATCAACCCCTTTATGGGATAAAGTTTTACTTCCAATCCTATTATTGTTCGTCATAAAATAATAATGAGTTTATTATTATTATTATTATTTTACCTCTCTTTATCATTTTTTATTTATTATTTAGCTTTTTTACTACCAATATTTTAGAGTTGGCTAGTTGTCATCTCATTATTACCTAGTATTACTTTGCATTAACAAAAATTGGTTGTTCCCCTACCATTGTTTCTTTCTTGAGAATCTGATATGGTATCTCATTATATGTAATTTTTAGAATTTATGGATCTAGGTATCTTTATTTCTCAAAAAATAGCACTTTGTCCCCAATATATAGGGCATTAGAAGTTACCATCATATGCCCCAATGGTTTTGTTATTATTTATTCCACTAGGATATTGTTCTTATTTTTAGATTTTTTCCATGAACACCCTTATATTTGTTATTCCATTATGTTAAGATCTGTGTCTTGAGTCCTATGCTTTTCATTTCTATTTTTGTTCTATTACTTTCCTTTCTCTTTAATAAATTACTTCTGTGATTTTATCTATGAATGAATAGGCCTACCTTTTAGTTTTACTACCCCAGATTTGCATTGTTTATATCCTAGATGGTAGTTTTTCAAATTTTATGGTTAATATGATGCTCAAATAATATATATTTAATAAAACCATTCCTAGGCCTAATCAGATATAAAAATTCCAATACATAATGGTTTCCATTTAAAAAGAGATGCAACATTAGGGTTTATAACTCCTAAGAGTGAGGGAAGAGGAATTAGGGAAAAGAGATAAATAACTACATAAATATTTTATAGAGGTTTTATATACCTTGTAATTATAAACAGTCTAATATGATTTATTTTTTAGTAATCGATTGTCATTATTTATGCTTTTTAGGTTATTCCTGCATTTTTTCATTCTACCTATTTATCGATGTTTGTTGTGTAACACTAGATAGAGATGGTAAGCATTAATTTTGTATATGAATGGTTAAGTGGGGAATTTGATCATAACCCTTGCATTCATCCCTCCTTGATGATACTACTATTTAATTCTGGAGGGTTGAGGGCTTATTATAATATACATTCAAGATCCTAAGGAATTTTAAGTGTCACTATGGGGATTAACAAAGTGCCATTATACCAAATCAAACAACGACCCTTAGAGAGAGGTTCCTTCAGTTCCTTCATTAAAAATTCTAGGTCTTTCCAAGGAGTAAGTGATCTCATCTAGTCAAGTTTCATGTTGGGGGTTACTACTACTAAAAATTTGGTAAATAGGGTTATATGAAAACATAAATTTATATCTATATCTTAAAAAAATATCTTCCTAAATTTTTTGACCAGCTACTATTTCAAGAATCATTTTCTACCCAAGAAAGTAGTGGGGGTACAAAATTTATTTCACTTGATTAAAATTTCTCTTGCTAGATGGCATACATGTATGTGGTTAGATTTAATTGATGTAATGTATTTTAATAGTGTTATGACCTTATTTTTTATTTATAGATAAAATGAAATAATTACATGGGACCCTAGTAGTGATAAAAAAATCATATTTTTCCTCTACAACACCTATTGAGAGAGTTTGGTTTTCCCCCTTTAATGGGATTGCATGAGGGTTATGTCAATAATGAAAATAGAGTGGTTTTTAAAAGTGAAAAATTCATTTTGAATACCCAAGATCTGATAGATGGAGGCTTGATAGGAATATTCATTAATAAGTGGTCGATGATATGAATTGTGGATCTATGGGTTAAATATATCTAGGGGTTAGAGTATGATATTTTTTCTTATCAAAGGGTTTTTTTTCTTCCATTTTACATTAAAAAAATAAAAATTCTTAGATATTGGAAGGTGGATCTTGGTTAACAGATGGAGCAGGACTATGGCTCTAAAGTTGGAGTGCCAATTTTGATCCCTTATCTTCAAATATGGGTAGATATCCCATTTAGATATGATTATATACACTACCTGTGAAAATTTTGAGTGTAGAGTGATTAGAGGTGATAAGAAATATATTTGGAGAGTTTATTTGGATTGAACCTATTATTAAGGAGGGATCCATGGTTACTTATGTAATAATATGTCTTCTTGGATATGGATGAGGGAATTTATGGCACTATCTTTCTCATGTCATAAGGTAGAGTTTGGGAGTAGAATATTGATGTGGAAAAATTACCCTTTTGATGTTTCAAATGTTAGAGGACATGCCATATTCAAAAATATTGCTCGAGTCTTGCTTATACTCCAAAAAATAAATTCAATCAATTTTGGAGAGCTAAACTTGGTTCACCATCCCTAACATTCTTAAAGTAAAATGGATAAAACCCCCATGCATGTTTTGATGGAAAAAAAAACCTAATATTCAAGGCCTAAATTTTTCACACATTAAAGCTATACATGAAAAACTCTATAGAGAGGAGCCCTTATTTTCTAACTCAATGATTAAAGGTTATGAATTGATCACATATGAAGTTTAGAAAATTTTGGTTTTATTGATAATTCCCAATCCAGGGAGTGTTCTAAAACAAAGGTGGTGAGTTAAAGGAAATGCATTCCTAGGCATGAAGGGGATGCCATTAAGATAAAATCTAAGATTGATAGTGACATAGAAGAAGAGATTAATTCAAAGGAAATTCTTACTATTTCATAGAAAAATACAAGTTATCACAACCCAATTTTGGAATCCCTAGAAAACATGGGTGGAAGTCATTTAAGGATCTTACTAGAGCTGAGGAATATGTTAGAAAATATATTATTATGAATAAATTATTTAATTATGATAATAAAGGATTAGAATTACCCTCAAACCCTTGATGAAATTAATATATTAAAATGTTAGGGGTGGAAATTCCCCTAACAAAATAAGCTTAAATAAGTTTCATCTTCATGGATCTAATTTTGATATCTTCTTGCTCTAAGAGAAAAATATTAGCAAGGGAGAAGCTAAAGGTTTGATGAGTTAGTGTTGGAATAGATGGAAGGTTATTATTGTGGAGGTTGTGGAGGATTTGGGTGGTGTAGTTGTATTTTGGCCCCCTCCAAAGTTATGGTGGAAGAATGAATATCAGGGGAAAATTGGTAGCTTTTAAAGGTGACCAATTTTTCTTCAAATATTTAATTTTATTTTTTAATGGTTATGATATAAACACTTTGATTCTTAAAAATAAACCCTTGGAGGAAAGTTCTATACAATTATCCCTCATGTTAGGTCATATGTGTTCTCTTGGTGGTGATTTCAATGCCATATTTTCTAGTTTTAAAAAGAGAGGTGACACTCATAGGGAACCTCAAGCTTATAAAAATAGATCCTAGGAGGAAGGTTCTATATAATTATTCCTCATTTTAGGTCATATGTGTTATCTTGGTGGTGATTCAAATGCTAAATTTTCTAGTTTTGAAAAAAGAGGTGGCACTCATAAGGAATCTCAATCTCATAAAGGACTTTTCAAGTTTATGTCATCCTCAGGCCTTCTTGACAAATAATGGGATTTTTTATTGGAAAAATAGAAGGCTCAGTTTTAGTAATATTTTTTAGAGATTGGATCACTTTCTTGAGAATCAAAATTGGCTTGAACAATACTAGGTGATTGAGAGTTACATCCTTCCAATTTTTGGCTTTAATCATGATCTAATTAGCTAAAAATTTGTGGAAGATGGTGCCCCTCCCAAATGTCCCTTCAAATTCAAGTTGATTTGACTTAAGGAGTATTCTCTACATGATCTATTCAAGTCTTGGTGGAATAATACATGTCATGTGAATGGGATAAATATGTTCAAAATGAGTAATAAATTGAGTTAAATCAAGGCTTGTCTTATAACCTAGAATAAAGATAACTTTCATTTTTTTGAAGAGATCACAAGAGTTGATTCAGAGTTAGATGCATTTAATTTATTTTTTTATTGACAACATAAATGTTGAATCTTACCACAAATAAAAAAATATATTGTCTAAGTTCAAATAGATTCATATTAGAGAAGTTGGAAATAGAAATCAAGGGAAAATTAGCTATAAAATAGGGATAAAAATAAAAAATTCTTCTATAATTATATCAAATCAAGAATAATTTTGAATCACATCTTATCCTTCAAAGAAACCAATGGAAAAGAGTGGTTGGTCTAAAGATAAATTCAAGGAGGAAGTTTTTGGATTTTCTTAGAAAATTGTGGTTAGATTGGAAGCCTCAAACCTTGTTTCTTAAAATTAGAGCATTGAAAACATTCCATGGGTAGTTTTAGAGTATAAAAATAGCAATATTATCATGCCTTTCACCAAATATTAATTAAGAGTCATTGTTTTGTCAAAGTTAAAAGATAAGACACTTAGTCTAGATGGTTTCCTATTAACCTTATTTAAATTATTTTGGGACATTGTGGGTGATGAGGTTATAAGCATGGTGGAAGAGTGTAACAAAATATTACACTAAAACCTTGAGGCATTAGTGAAATACATAAATTATGATCATAACATCCCACCATGCTTTTGAATCCTAGACTTTGGGTTAGATTTGTGTTTATACCCCAGGATCCCCACATGTACAAGCCCTAAATGAACATTGTAATAATGGTGTAACCACCCACTCTATGACTTGAACCTATGTGGAGGCTTTGATACCAAATATAACAAACCATTACACCAAAACCTTGAGGCGTTAGTGAAATACATACATTAGGATCACAATAAATAGTCCTATAAAAGATGGGAGAGTTCTCTAGATTTAAACTGTACCTTCATCACTCTTATTCCAAAAGGCATGGAATATTAAAATTTTGGAGTTTTTAGGCCTATATATTTAAGAGAAAAAAATTATAAGATCATAATAAATATAATATACATTAGATTAAACCTCTCCTTGAATTCCTTGTTTCCAATGAGTAAGGGGGTTTTGTTCTAGGAAGAAATATTCAAAATGGGATAATAATCACACATGAAATTATTCATTATCTCTTATACAATTGGAAGAAGAGAATGCTTATAAAATTAAACATTATTAAAACATAAGATAAATTGATTTGGTGATTTATTCTAAATTCCTTGGAAAATTTTGGTTTTATAGGGATTGGTGCATTTGGGTTTTTAACTATTTTGAGTCACAAATTCTCAATTTTGGTTAATGGTGAGCTTGTTAGATTTTTTGAATATTCTCATAACCTTAATTATGGATACCTAATATACCAATTCATATTTATTGTAATGGTAGAATATTTGGGGTGTAGAATCTCTCAAACTTTTGAAGTGAGACATTATTGAGGTCAACATACCCCATTTGTGAAATGGGAACCCATGTGTTAAATTGTGTAAATTTGTGCCTTGAAATTGAAAATTCACTTGATCAAAGTGTTATTAGCATGATTGCACATTATTTTTATCTAAATTTCATCCATACCATGGTGTAGCTAACTTATTTGTTTATGGTTGTAGCTTAATCTTATCAAAATTGCTCACATTAGATATTTGTGTTTCAAGCTGTAGGTTTTAGGAATCCCATATGGGAATGAACATGCTTAGGTTTTTTTGTTCTTCAATGTTAAATTGATATTTTACTATCCTTGGTCTATAATTGATTAAATATTTTAAAACCCTAGCCTAATGTTTTACCTAGACCTTTTAGTTCAGACTTAAAATTGGCAAGAGCTTTTCTTTTAATTTTAAGTAAGTACAATTTAAATGCCATGGACTTTGTTGGATTATTTATCCTAAGGCTTGGTTTTGTTTTAAAACACAACCAAAACTTAGTATAACATCCATGCTTAGTTTATTTTTATGTCTCAAGTCCCCATTTTGGTCTTTCTATTATTCACAAGGTCTTTTTGTTATATACCTTTTGGGTATGTATTTTTGGGGTTTTTCCTTAAGAACTTTATCCTGAAAGAATTACGCTTTGGGGTTTATGTTTTGGATACTTTATCTAAGTGATTGTGAGATTTTGTCCCAAATTTTTTTACTAAAGCTTATCCTTCAGTATTTTAATGAAGGTCACATACCCTTTGGGTTTTTTAAAATGATCCTTTGAGCCCTTAAAACATATCCTACACACTTTTTGTTTAAGGAAAAATTTCCTTTAGACCTTTTTTTGCTTAAGCCAATTATCCTTGGGGATTTTTTTTTAGGATTTATTTCAAACATTTTATCTAATATATCTACCTTTCAAGACTTATGCTTTCAATGTTCCATTTCCTTTGGACATTTTGTCTGAAAAAATTTAGCCTCTAAGGGAAATGTGTCAGACATTTTGTCTAAGATAATTTACATAAAAGAATTATCCTTCAGAAATTTCAAATGTGCCCTTAAAATTCTTGAAAGTGCCCTTTGGGATTTATGTAAAGTACTCTTTGGGAGTTTTAAAATGAAGACTAGCCCTTTGAGAGTATCCTTTAGATTTTTTGAATGTTGCCTTCAATATTTTTCTAAGAAGCACCTTATATTTAAACTTGTCCAATGGGATTTTTGAAATGGTCCTTTGCCTTCCTCAATTATCCTTCAGACTTTTTAAAGTTCCCTTTTCTCCATGAGAATTTCCCTTTGGGACTTTGGTCCTGAGAAAATGCCCTACCAAGTGAAAATGTAGGGTCACTTTTATTACTTATCCTAAGGCCTTATCCCAAAGTTCCATTGTATATATCCATACAATGAAACCTTAGGTTAAGACCTTATGCTAATTTGTATTCCATAGGGTCCTTTTTATGTTTAGCCTAGCTTTAAAATATTAGGTTAAAAACCTTATGCTAAGTCATATTTTTTAGGGTCCTTTTGTCTATTTTTATAGCCTTGGTCTAAAATATATGTGCCTAGGTCATTTTATAATTCATAGGGTCCCATATATTATGTTTAGAACTTAACTTAATCTTTTTATCCTAAGTCTCAATCTTAACTTTCATTATTCTATGCAAGATCAACAACTCATATTTAATCAGAGGACCAAGATAAAATGGAGTGAGACAAATTTAGACTTTTCAATGAGGCTTTAAGCTCCCATAAGATGACCAAGTGGTATAATCTTGAACCCCTAATATAAAGAGCAAAAACATCAAACAGTCGATGTGTGGCACACACAAGAAGAAAGACGAACCCAAAATTGATAAGTGGAAAACCTACTGAGTAATCCAAAGTATGAGCTTAAATTTAACATTTTTGCACTTGTCAAATAAATTACAATGGATGCCAAATGATGATCATGCAAACATAAAATGTAAGATGGTAACAATTTACGATGACATGTTTAAAATTGATGGTCATACGACTATCAAAGATGTTCTCATAAACGATAAATGATGGTCACAAGGATGTATTTTGTAAAATAGAAAATATCCTTGATCACATGTTTAAAATTACTGATCACATGATCATCAAAGACATTCCTATGGACATCAAATGATGGTCATGTAGACATCAATTTTAAGATATTTGCTTCGATCCAAATTCAAAGCCAATGGTCATATTTTGAACAGTACTGAATAGAATGACATGGGGATGCCATGGAATTGCCATGTCCAAGCCATGTGAGTAAATTAGAGACCTAGTGGACCTGGTAATGTAAGGGTTGGGATCTAATCTCAATATGTCTAAGCTCATGACCACCATTAGAGCACTATTAATGGCTTAGTAGGGCAAAGACCATAATTCAACCTTGTGAATGTTATGATTAACCCAAGGGAAGCTTAAATATTGCTTGTGTAAAGGTAAGTTGATCTATTATCCATTGCTGGATAGTTTTAAAAAGGAGTTGTATCTTTAAGATGGAAACATGCCTGTATTGGGTAGTATCAATGAACAATGAGGACCCTACATTAATAATTATGGAGCACTTCATCAGCCAATATGTCCCAAAGTTAGATGAAATAAGAATTTTACTTTTGTAACCAACATTAGGATATTATTTTGTATAAACATGTGAAATTTTTGAGAGCATGTTGTTTATAAGTCAGTTCATTAGAAAATATCATTTGTTCTAAAATGAAATAAAAAGGATAGTTGTCTTATACACATGTTTAAATGTAATTTGATATCACTAACCAACATGCTTCCTTACATCTTATAAACTGATCATTGTCATTTGTAAAACCAAGAGGGAGTTATTAGAACCAAATTACTTTGTAAACTTTGAGCAATTAATATAAGCAAGGAATTATACAAAGATTGTCTAGTATTTACATGTGTGAAGTGATATATGGTTTTTGTCTTAGTTGTCTGATTTCACTTTCAAATTTTAATGGTTCCTATGGATTCTAGATGTGTATCTTGAATGCAGAGCTACTAATTTGTGTCATTTTTAGATTAGTTGAAATTTCTTAGGCTTATTTCATTTTTTACACGTATTTTTCATTTGGGCTAATGTTGTTTGCTTACATAAGTGAATCTTTAAAGTGAGCATGGTTCTTATTTGCATTATTTCATATCTTCCTTAGAAGTTTGACTGATATATTTTGTGATTTGGGCTTAAGTTATTTCACTTCATACATTGGTTAAATGCATGTTCAGATGAGATTTGAACTTTGTCATATTGTTTGGAACAAGACCAACAACATCTTTCTTTCTACCCTACCCTTCCTTTTGCTTCTTTTTTAACCTGATCACTTTAGTATAATTATCATTATAGATATCCATATTAAATTAGTTATTAGGTTATTTATTGATCATAATTCACTGTTCATAGCATAGTATACTGCATATTTTACATAGATCTACTAGTTTGCCATGGTGGCTCCCAACCGCCAAATTTTATAAATATTGTGAAATAGTCACTTGTTTTGCCTCTATTCCACCAATAGATAATAGGATTATCACAACTTATAACTCATGCATTGAGTTCTTAGGAATTATAAAATGAGAAGTGTTTCTTAAACAATTAGGGCACCTATGGTACACATTTAGTCATCAATAGGAGGAGTTTCACTGGTGCTAGAAGGAGGGACTAGTTAGATCTTTTTGAATTTGTAGAATCTTTGACCAATCTTTGGGCTTATTTTAGCCAAAGATCAATATTCTCTTAAGATCCATAAACATTCATGCAAAGGTAGTCCATGCTTAATATATTTCCTATGTTTAAGGTTAATAATAACAATTTGGTACAAAGATTTATTGGTTCTTTGAAAATTTGATTTTATTCAAGCTTAGAGTTGTAAATATTCCTTTCATTCATAATTCTAGATGTATCTTTGAGCTTGTTTAGTTAAAAATAGTCATGTTTTACATATATTTGTGAAAATTTGGCTTAATGTACAAAATTAATCATTAAATTTACAAGATCATCTTCATACATAATATTTTAAAAAGGTTTTAAAGTCACAAGCTGAAATTACCCATGGTAAGGCTTAGGTGAGCAAAATTCCTAAAGTTTCAAACACTTCACTAGTTCAAGGTACTCATGTGTTCCAAGTATGGCTTGGCTTGGTGGTTCTTCAATAAAGGTACTAGGTATAGTGCATGATTTTACTTGAAATCCTAAAATATATTTACCCTCTTTCAATCCTAATGTTGTCACAGCTGAAGAGCATGTTAGATGTTTCAAATATACTCTAAGATTGTTGAATGTGACTCATGAAGATGTAGCCTATAGGTTAATTCCATTTAATTTTAAAGATACCACTTATGAATGGTTTCTTAACCTTATAGAGGATTGAATTAATAGATGAAATGAATTTAATGATATCTTCATTTATCAATTTAGAAAAATTATTAGTCCTTGTGTCTTGTATTAGCAATTCACCATAATTAAAATGGATGTTAATAAAACCATCAGAGCCTTTAACACTCAATTCCAAAAGATGTTCAGTAGAACCATAGCCCCTTATAGACCAAATGAGACTTTAGCCTTATAAATTTATAAGGATGTTATAGATCCCATGACCTCCATGTTCCTAAAATGGTCTCTGCCTATCATAAACACATTGACCTTGGCCTACTATGAAGCCATGATCATTAATGACCAAATGTATCCCCAAGGTTAGATGATGCATTCCATTTATAATTTCAATTAAAATTAGCCCATCTAGAATGTCATTCCTAGTATACCTACTTTAACACCAGTTCAGAACTAATTAACCTTGAATCATATATATCTTAGCCAAAACCTAGAGTTCTGGAATAACATTGCTAATGGATTCCATCTAAAAAATCATAAAACTCTAATGCCCATAACCAGTGGTAGTGCTCCAATTCATGAGTCTAAAACAACAAAAAATTCAAATGACTTGATTTTATAAATGAATCATAAACTAAGCACTTAATTTCTTTAGTTGAAAAAATAAGTAGGAAATAATGGGGAAAATTCTGACAAGGGTTACTCTTCTCAAAGGTTCAATAAACATCCAAACAGGTCTTATGATAGTATCAATAATGGATCATATGAAAGCATAAAAATAAGTTTTATGATATTATTTTGGCTGATCATTTCAATATTTATAAAACCTTTGAAATTATGCCTAATTAAGACTTTGCTATAGGAACATCTAGCTTTGTAGGAATAGCTCAAGGTTTCATGTAGGGCTTTGATTTTCCATTAGTTGATCAAGATGATGAAAAAGATGAGCCAATTGAAGAGTTTGCATCTAAGATGACTTGTATTCTTGAGGATGTAAAAGATATTGAAATTAAATACCAATAAGATTTCATCCATAAAACATCTATAGAAGAATAAGAGTTGCTTGAAATGGATGTGGATCAAGTGTAAGATGATATTTATTTAAAAGGTAGCTAGAAACATAGCCCACATAGATTTATTTTTGAAATAGAGAATAATCCTAAAGAATATGATAACTAGTAGAGGTCATACCATCATTTATTAAATGTAATCAAAGAGTGGGAGATGATAGATAATGGGATAGAATAACACATGGATGATTCATCTGAGGATTTCACTAATGATCTAAAATTCCTAGAAGACAATATTATTTTGGAGGTCCAAAACCAAGATAAAATGGAGCTTGATTGGATAGAAGAGATACCTTCCTTTATCGAGGGTGAAGATGAAGCAAGTGAATCAAATCAAGAATTATCATGTGACTTCATCAAGAGTTCAAGAGTATGGGACCAACCTATTTCTGATGATGAGATTTCAGATGAACTCCATTTAGTTGATCAAGATGAAGAATCCTTTTATGATGAATTGGAAGTTTTTTTGCAAATATTGGTAGTCCATGTCCACCTCAAAAATAACCTAATGAAGACATTAGTCTAAGGATACTAGTTGAGCTAACATTATTAAGTGAAGATGATATAAGACACTATCCATTTATGGATGAAGAAAAATTAACACTCCTGCTATAAATTAAAAGAATTTGGGAAGAAGATGATTGGGTCTTAGATTCATATCTTTGATCCATGCATCTGATAATGTTGATAGGAGACCAAGATACACCACCTCTAAGACATAAGTATACAAGTGCTCCTATCCACAAGGAAAGGCCATTGAATGGAAGTAATTAGCTTCAAGGTTTTGTAGTAGATTAAATAGTTTTCCATTTGATCTTCGGGGTAAGTACTTTATGTATTTAGTGTAGGGTTTAGATTAGTTTCTTTATTGTTCTTTGTTTCCTAGTCTTTTCCTTCATGTCCCTTATTTGTATATAGTGCATGTTTATATTTGTTTGTTTTCTCTTGATTTTAAGTAAGTCCTTGTGGATAATCGTTAGCTCATGTTTCATCTAACTACCCAAGAACTTCATAGTTTAGAAAGGGTGGTATGACTTATCAACATTGGTTAATCATAGATTGTTGCAATGTGAGCTTGATGTTATAGTTTAGAGAAACTAGCAAAGACTGATGGATAAGTTAATTATTCATTGAGATTTTAAACCTTGTTCTAATTTAAGCTTGGTTTTAAAAAGGATTTCATATGTAGGATGAAATATTAAATCATTGAAGCATAGTCATGCTTTCACTTTAAAAACATTAATATCTTGGGACAAAGATTACGACCAAGGATGATTGTCTATATATTGAACACTTGACCAAATCCTTAAACCTGACTACCCTAGTTCCCAACCTTTACTAGAAAGCCAAAATGATATAAAAAAATAAAAAATAAGATCTTGTTGCAAAATCAAAATATTTCTAAGTAGAGTGATTCTAGTAATCTCTACTAGGGCTATGGATGCCTAGCTGGTAGTAGAGCAAGGCCTTGAGTGGATCCAGAGGCATCTCTATTAGGGTTATAGATGCTTGGCTAGTAGCAGAGCAATGCCCAAGCCTTCCTTGAGATAATCATGGACCTTAATGAATATCCAAATATGATGAAAGTTAGTGTTAGTGCATGAACCTAGAATTTGTTCTCTAAATCCTTAGGTAATCAGTAAGTGGAATCAAATCCCACACACATCATGACTGAGTTTTTATGTTTGATCCTAATTCTACATATATAATATTTGTTCTAACCATGAACTAATATTAATAATGGTGCTTGATAAAATGGAATAATTAGTTTAATTATTATTATAAACTAGTGTCTCTAAATTCTAACATATTGCCATGTTTCCCCCAAAAGTCACCATTTGTTGAAGTCAACATATCCCATTTTTGGAAAATGGGGACCCATGTGTCAAATTGTGAAAATTTATGAATTTAAATTTAAAATTCACTTTATTAGAGTGTTATTAGCATGATTTTACATTATTTTTCTGAAGGTCATCTACACCATGGGCTAGCTGACTTATTTGTTCATGGTTCTAGTTTAATCTTATTGAAAGTGCTGACATTGGATATTTGTGTTTCAGGTTGTAGGTTTAAGGGAACCCATTTGGGAATGAACATGATTAATGTTTTTTGTGCTTTAATGTTTAATTTATATTTTATTGGCCTTGGTCTATAATTGATTAAATATTTTGAAACCCTAGCCTAATGTTTTGCTTAGACCTTGTAGTTCAGATTTAAAATTGGCAATATCTTTTATTTAAATTTTAAATGGGAATAATTTAAATGCCATGGAATTTTTTTGATTATTTGTCTTAAGATTGGTCATGTTTTTAAACAAAACCAAACCTTAGTATAACTTGCATGCTTAGTCCTTTTTTATGTCATGAGTCCCCCTTTTGGTTTTTCTATTTTTCACAAAGTCCTTTTGTTATATACCTTTTGGGTATGTCTTTTTGGGTTTTTTCCTTTGAAAATTTGTCCTAAAAGAATTACCCTTCAGGTTTTATGTTTTGAATACTTTATCCAAGTGCTTGCAAATGTTTTTCTTGAACATTTTTCTCAAAACTTATCCTTTAGTATTTTTGTGAAGGGCACATATGTTTCAGGTTTTCTAAAATGATCCTTTGAGCCCTCAAAACATATATTCAAAAATTTTATTTAAGGCCAGATTTATTTTGCAATTCTTTTTGCTTAATCCAATTATCCTTCAATCTTTTGTCTAGGATTTATTTTAGACATTTTGTCTGATAGATCTACCTTTTAGGACTTGTGCTTTCAATGTTCCATTTCCTTTAGACATTTTATCTAACAAAATTTGGCCTTTGAGGGAAATGTTTCAAACATTTTATCAAGAGATAATTTCCCCAAAATAATTATCCTTCAAAACTTTTGAATGTGCCCTTTGAATTCTTGAAATTTCCCTTTGGGCTTTGTGTAAATTACCCTTCAAGAGTTTATAAATGGACACTGGCCCTTTGAGAGTATCCTTTATATTTTTTGAATGTGCCCTTCGGGCTTAGTGTAAGAGGTACCTTATCTTTATACTTTCCCTTTGGGATTTTTTAAATGGTCATTTTCCTTCCTTAGTATCCTTCAGACTTTTCAAAGTGCCCTTTCCCCCATGAGAAATTCCCTTTGGGAATTTGGTCCTAGGAAAATGTCCTACCAAGTGAAAATTTAGGGTCATTATTATTAATTATCCTAAGGCCTTATCCCAAAGTTCCATCATATTTATCCATATAATGAAATCTTATGTTAAGACCTTATGCTAAGTCATATTCTGTAGGGTCCTTTTTATGTTTATCCTAGCTTAAAAATCTTAGGTTAAAAACCTTATGGTAAGTCATATTTCATGGGGTCCTTTTGTCCTATGTTTATAACCTTAGTCTAAAATCTACATGCCTATGTATTTTTATAGTTCATGGGGTCCCGTATATTATGTTTATAACTTAGCTTAATCTTTTTATCCTAAGTCTCAAGCTTAAATTTCATTATTTTATGCAAGATACATGGCCCATGTTTAAGTGGAGGACTAAGATCAAATGGAGTGTGACAAATTCAAAATTTTCAATTAGGCTATGACCTCCCATAGGACTACCAAGTGGCATAATCTTGGACCCCCAGTTCAAAGAGAAAAAGTACTAAACAGTCGATGCATGACACATGCAAAAAGAAGGAAGAACCCAAAAATGACAAGTGGTAAACCCGGTGAGAAATCTTGAAGATAATATTAAATTTGATAGTCACATGCCTGTCAAATATTTTATTACAAATATCAAATGATGGTTTCATGGATGTCAAATTTAAGATAGTAACAAGTCCCAATGACGTGTTTAAAATTGATAGTCATGCAATCATCAAAGACGTTCCTGTAGATGTCAAATAACAATTACAAGGACATCAATTTAAACATATCAAAGAGCCTTGATCACATGTTTAAAATTATGGTCATGAAACCATCAAAGACATTCCCTCAAATGTCAAATTACAGTCATGCAGACATCAATTTTAAGATAATTGCTTAGATCCAAATTCAAAAGAAATGATCATATTTTGAATTGTGCTAAATAAAATGATATGGGAATCCCATGGAATTACCACATCTAAGCCATGTGAGTAAATCAAAGACCAAATGGAACTATTAATTTAAGGTTTGTAACTAATCTCAATATGTCTAAGCTCATGACTACCATTGGAACATTATTAAAGCCTTGTTGGGGCAAGAACCATAATTGAACCCTATGAGCATTATGATTGATCCAAGGGGATCTAAACTGTTGCCTATGTAAAGGTAAGTTTAGCTATTATCTATTAGTGGGTATTTTTGAAAAGGATTTGTAGCTTCAATATAGAACTATGCCTATATTGTGAAATATCAATGAATAACGAGGACCCTACAATAGAAATTATGGAGCACTTCATCAACCATTAGGTCCCAAAGTTAGATGAAATAAGAAAATTCCTTTTATAACTAGCATTAGAATATTATTTATTATAAACATGTACAATTTGTGAGAGCACATTATTTATAATTGAGTTCATTATAAAATATAATTTGTTTTAGAATGCAAAAGAAAGGACAACTATCCTATACACATGTTCAAATGTAATTTGATATCACTGACCGACATGCTTCCTTACATCTTATATAAGGAGCATTGTCATTTTTAAAACTAGGAAGGAGTTCTTAGAGCCAAATTACTTTATAAAATTTTAGAAATTAATATAAGCAAGGAATTCTATAAATATTGTCTAGTATTTCTATGTATGAAGTGTTATATGGTTTCTCTAACAGTTGTCTAGTTTCATTTTCAGATTTGAATGGTTACTATGGATTTTGGATGTGTATCTTGAATTCAGAGTTGCTAATTTATGCCAATGCTAGATTAGTTAAAAAAAATTAGGCTTATTTCATTTTTTTCACTTATTTTACATTTGGGATAATGTTTTTTGCTTGTATAAGTGAATATTTAAAGCGAGTTTGGTTCCTATTTGCATTATTTTATACCTTCCTTAGAATCTTGCCTAATTTATGTTGTGATTTGGTATTAATATGTTTCACTTAATCAATTGGTTAAATACATGTTTAGATGAGATTTGAAATTTTTCATAATGTTTAGAACAAGACCAACATCTTTCTTTCTTCCCTACCCTTCCTTTTGTTTCTTTTTTAACCTAATCAATTTAGTGTAATTGTCATTGTAAATATCCATCTTATATTAGTTCTTATGTTAGTTATTGATTATACTTAAATTTTATTAGCATACTATACTATATATTTTACATAGATATACTATTTGGCTATGGTGGCTCCCAACCACGAAATTTTATAAATATTGTGAAATAGTCACTTGTTCTGCCTCTATTTCACCAACAAATAACATGATTATCATAACCTATAACTCATGCATTGATTTCTTAGGAATTATAAAATTATAAGTGTTTATTAAACACTTTGGGAACCTTTTTTACACATTTAGACATCAACATACATACCAAGGGTATAAATGTAGTGGATGGTCTCAGGAAATTCACACACAAGCAGTTTGCATATGGCACTTTTATTTTTGGCACAACCATGGAAATATAATCATGGAATTTCACACAAAATTTTAATTATTATGAAGAGACCTCTGTAAAATTTTGAATGATATTAAATTAGATATATAATTTCTATATACCCCCAATAACTCTCAATTAGGCATTGTAGGCATCTTATAATTCAAGGTTGGAAAGTTAACTAGAAAATATTTAAGAGTTCCTCTCTTCTTTAGGGCTCATAATGTTTATCTATATGAAATTTTGATAAACTTATTTCATGATCATTTATATACATGGAAATTCAAATGATTATATTTGGCTAGGTGCTTAAATATCATCAAATCAACACTCAACTCGCTACTCATCTACATAATGTTTGTCCTTCATCCCCAACTGAAATTATGAAAGACGTTAACTGAATCATGAAATAATTATTATGTTAGGGTATAAAATATAAAAATATTATCCCTATAATTAATTAATAAAATTATGTTTACCATAGTTTTAAGGTGGAGTAGGTATTAAGACACTAGACCTAAAAAATGTAGCTTTGGGGATCAAGATGGTTTGGGGTATGGTATCTAACCCCCAAACACTTTGGAATAGAATGCTACAACTCAAATAATTTGGTGAGTTTTCCCCAACCAATATAATTTCTTTGGATAGTCCCTAAAAGTCTCACACCTTTTTAATTTTATCTTGAAATGTCACCACATTATTAAGGATTGTGTATCATGGGTCATCAACAATGGTAGTTTGGCAGATTTTTGGGGAGACTCCTATAATTATCACAAACCATTGCATGAATTTCACAAATTGGAAGAACCCAAGGTTGTTCTGACTACAACATGGGGACACAAAGTTCAAATAATACTTAGAGCCTTAAATCATTCATGGGGTTGTGTGGTGGAAATGGAGAGAAATAGATGACTCTCCAATCCCTGATAACCAAAAAATATTTTTATATGATATCCTATTTAAGAGGAATATATTTCATAATGAAAAAGAATATTATATTTTTTTTATTTCATGGAAAACATCTTTAAAAAATGATATTATACAATTGATTGGTGAGAAATTAGGGAATTACTTAGCTAACTTGGATTAAAAATGGAAGATTAGATGAAAACATCCTTCATATGGGTGAAATCCCTATGTTAAAACAAGGTGGGATTTACCAAAGTAAGTTTGTTTTCTTGGTTGGTAGTGCAAGGTAAAATTATAAGTCAACAAAAGATTCATAAGATTGGTATGGAGTGGCCAAGTTATTATTTTGGATATATACTCCAACTATCCTTATCTAGACAATTTGTAAATAGTTAAATAAAATAATTTTTCAAGGTAAGGAATGTCAAGTTTTAGATGTTTTGAAAAAATATGAAGTTTCAATTGCTGAACTTGTATTTACACATACAATAAGATTTAAATGGTCTCTTTTAAATCCTAGGATATACAAATTAGACATAAATGGAATATGTTGAATGTGCCCCCTATTAATGGGTCAATCATACCTTCGTCAGCTTCTAGAAGGAAAGGTAATTACAATTAGTCCCCTCCCCATCCTGGCTTGTTCAAACTAAATTCTAATGGGGATGCAAGAGGAAACTTGGGAGATTTAGAGGTAGGGTATATAATAAATTATTGTAAATGCTATTTGATTAGAGTGATTTCATAAAAAAATGATGGACAAAATGAATAATGAGGCTAAAGTGTGAGCCCTCACTCTTACTTTGGAGCTATTGGTTTAGTGTAACATGGAGAAGGTCATCATTGAATATCACTTGATGGTTATGATTCATTCCATTGATAATAAAAGAGAAAGCTCTTGGAACATTGAGAAATATTTGGGATGATTTTAATATATCTTAGATTACCTCCTTGTTTAGGAAGCCAAAGATTATTGTTTTGAAGCTAATACAATGATGAACTTTCTTTCAAATTGAGTTATTTCACTGACACCTAAGTTGATCATTGATAAATCCATTTATGCATCACATAAGACAAAATTTGTGGAAAAGTTTATTTGGATTGAAGGTTTCCCCTTGATTGGGCTCTCTTTTATATTTACAAGTTTATTTAAGCTAAGATTGAATCCTTTTATTTTCATAATTTGGACTGTCCTCATTGAATTTGGTGGATGACCATCAAACCATGCCACCCATCCTTCAAACCATGTGGGATGATTTCAAATTAACCTAAGCACAAGTTTTTACATTGAAAACTTTGGGTTTAAAAGTACCAACTTGAAACTTTTTGGGAGTGACAATAGTTATTTGAAATATCTCATAAGTTTGAATAGTTAATTTGGTCTTTTTTTGGGGTTCTCATAATGATAGGATGGATGAGCTTGCCTTTCTTGATCATGAGTTTATTTTTAATACAAATAATTGATATATATGTATTTTTTGGTAGAGTCATAGAGGATATTTTTTTTGAATTGAAACAAGGAAAATCATAATGGTTGTATGGGAAGTGGTGGGTCTAGTTTATGTAGAGTCACCTAATAAAAAAAAAGTAAAATCAAACCTTACCTTAGTGTTTACTATAAATATCTTGTTGGATTGGAAGGATATAACCCTCATTATGAATGGGTGGATAGGATGGTTCATTACAAATTTAGAGTGGGTTTTATTTAAGATATTGAGGAATTTAGTTTGGATCAATCAAACAATCTACTCTTTTTTGGTTTAGAGAAGCATGGGATTATCCCTTTTCAAACCTTTTACAATTTGGATGAAATATTAAAAATTTGGTGGGATATATGGAAAGCTTTCATGGATTCATCAGGGATAAATATTTCTTAAAATGAGTGTTTGTTTCCTCTTATTAACCTAGTTTTTATGAAGGACCCTTTTCTTTCTCTCAATGTGATTTTTGAGCACCAACAATTTGAAAGGGTTATAACAGTGAAAATATTATCAGTTAGGATTTATGGTGAAGAACAAAAACATGGGACTTATCTAGTGGGTGGTGAGGCATATTATTGAGAGAGGATGGAATTGGTAAAAATTACTCATGGGATTGGGGAAATTTTCATGAGGGGAAGACCCAATAAGGGAAAGAATATCGTTAAGTGTTGAAAAAGTAGTGGTGACTAGTATGACCTAGATAGGGAAGGTGTAATGGATGATGATCTTTCCAAAAGGGGTTTTATTATGATTAAGGAATGTGAGGTTGGTTTTATATCTTTAGTCAATGATATGATAATGAAGAGGATGATAATGATTGTGGTGGCATGGATTTGGATCCTTGGACCTATTAATGTCATTCCATATCATAATTAGTTTTTATGTTTTCATGTAACAAATGTGTTTATCATTTCATCCTATTCAATTGTTGAGGATTTTTGTTCACTCAAGATTTGTATCATGGTTTTGATGAAATCTAGTTTTTATGGTTAAGTGTCACTTTGATTATGTATATTGTTTTTTCTTGTATGGAAAGTATCCTCCCTAGGAAGTGGATGTGGAGGGTCATCCTTAGGAAGAGATGACCAATTAGGTGGTTCCATGTCAATAATCTTCACAACATTTTATCCATCTAGGGGGTCATCATGAATAGTGATAGGCCAACCATTAGTGGGCTAGTAGGAATAATAATGCTCACCAGATACCACCATGTAGGACCAACATTATACTTACCATGAGAAATCTAGCCACCCCCTAAAGGAGGGTGAGGAAAAACATATTCTCAACTTGAGCTTGAATTTTCAAGTAGATTTATGAAATAACAAAAAAAAAAATCATTAAAAAAATGAAATTCCATAGGCTTCATGTTGTAAGCCAGTATCTTCCTCTAGCATGGAGTTTGGGCTATGATCTATCTGGCCATATTACTCTGTAACCTTCTATAATTATATTTTGTTTTTTAATATAATGTGAATAATTATAAGAGTATATGGAAATTAATTTTTTGGGTAATAATTATACCTTTTTAGGAATGGGTCTACCAATATTTAATTATCAACCTAAATAAATATTAATTTACATTTACATTATTTTTTAAAGATAAGTTTAGTTTTATAAATTTAGTTTATGTTTTTTCACCAATATTATCTTATACATTTTTTTATTATATAAGTTAATATATGGTTTGAGGGTCCCATTCCCATTACATAAGATCCTAAAATATAAACAAGATAAAGTAAAAATACCAAAATAGATAGAGAAAATAGAACTCAAAAACTAGCTAGAACCACTATCTTCATACAAATTGATGACAAAAAACTTGCAAAAAGACCTTAAAAACTAGACACTAAGAAATAAATAGTTTGAATCTTTAGACTCCTAATAGAGGACTAATTCATTGGTTCTCATGTTTTTAATTCTATTTTCCCTACTTCTAATGTAGTTGCCAATTCCCTACATAGTTTCTGTAAATACCCTCTTCCTCTTCAGCTTAGTAAATTTGATTTCCTCCTTTCCCTATTTAGAATCCTTCCTATCTTGTTCTTTGACTCCACTATGACTATTATTTACACCCTAGGGATATTTCTCAATGTTCACTTCATCCTCCTCCTACTGATTATCAACCTTACCCATATAACAATCACCTTGGGACACCAAAGCTTTTAACTTATCAAAATCATCTAAAATATCTAAGCTCAGTAACCTCTGTATGGCCACCTTCATCTACAATTTTCCATATACTATTCAATTTCATATTTTAGATTAAAATTAAAGGAAAATTGGTCCATGTTGGCAATTGTTTTGACATAAATCAGGACTCCTTTATGGCTGCCTCTAGGATGAAATTACCACTAGATGTTTTCTACTCTGAATCCTTCATTCTTTCCCCCAATAGGTTTTGTTTTTGGTTTTGAGAAAAAATAATGCTCCCTATCAGATTCCTCTTGTTTACTTGTTATGTGTATAGCCTCAGTAATTGACTTGTTCCAAATGGGTTCCCCCTTTTAACCATAAGTAGGATAAGCCCCTAATGAATTATATTTGCTAAGGGGTTACTTTTGAAGTCAGTGACAAAAACATCCAGAGAGTTCAGTAAAAAGAAGGGCATACTAATTGGGTGACCTCTAAAATGATTGAGAAAGAAGTGGTGAGAAAAAATCACTGATATTTTCCCTTAAAATTGATACATTTCATTATTTGAAGACAAACATCTAGCCACTTTTTGAGAATATCCACCCTAAAAAACCCTTTGTTGTTAAATGACTTAGGTTTTTTATTTTCTATGCTATAAATAAGACTAAAAATTTCATATTTTCTCTTTTTATCTTTCAAATATTTTAAGACATTGTATTCCATACCTATAATTTCATCGATGATTTTCCAGTGATCATGATTTTCAATCCACCCATACAAACCTCCCTTTCATTCTAGCCTCTAGTAAAGTCTCTAAAAAATTTCCACATTATGGCTAACCAATCTCTCCATAAAAATTGTAAGCCCTACCTTTACCATATTTTTCAAAATGTAATGGTCTTCTTTCACCTCGATGCAGGATATGGGATCAACTATGTCATGATCACCTCCCATTTTGGACTATTTACTTTCTCTACAATTTTCACGAGTAGGGCCACTTGATGTTAAGACTAAAATAATATTGATTGACTTTCCCTTAAACATTTAGTAATTACTATGAAATATGTCCACTTTTATGAGGCCTTGAGGTATGTATGAAACATGATTACTCTACATGTGTGAAATCCCCTACATCCACACTGATTATATTTATCAATAATGAAGCTCATAAAGTTATACATTGGATTGTTCTTTATTGAGTTCAATGATGGGCATGACATTGATGGGAAATTACATATCACCATACCAATAGGTGAGATATCCACTAGCAACCCCTAGACTATCCATTTTGTCAATGCTTTTATTACCTTCTCTATAGACATCCCCTTGAAATAAGTTAGCAAAGTTTTAGTATCTTCCATTAAGCTAGTGGTATTCAAAGACGATTGGGAGGAATCCTTCAATAATTTGATGATGTTCATCAAATATCCTTTTACCTATAAGTTAACTAATCCCATATTGATAGCAAATTCTATGCCCCATCAAGTAGTCATGGCTTCTACCATGTGATTAGTTTGGATCACCAAGGGTCCAACATTAGCTACCATGATATTTCTATTAGAATCCTAGATGACCCTCCACCTCTTGTTGGGACAAGATTAACTTTAACCACTTCATAAAAATTCAACTTATACCATTAAGTTAGAGGATGGGTCCACTTAATCTTCACTTTATCAATGCTCAGCTTTTGGAATTGGATAGGAAATTTAAGATTCAACATGTGAAGAATTTGAGAGAAGTGAGGGGAAGGAGGATCATCAAAAGAGGATGAATAAGTTAAACAATTCTCTTTGATAAAATCCATATTCCTTAGAAAATTTTAGGGGAGGGTAATCCCAAGTTGCCTCCCATTGGTAGATCAAATCCCTCATGGACCCTAGAGAAACCCAAGAATAATTGGACAATTTAAATAAAAAAATAAATATAGAAGTAGCAAAAGGACATGAGAGGAAGATATGATTGGTAGATTCAACCTCCTTTTTTCATAGAGCATACCTATTAGGGATTGGAATTTACCTTTTTATTAAATTATCCACTATTAAGATTTTTTTTGGTTTGCCAACCAGAAGAAAACATTAATCTTGGGGATCATATTTTTAATTCATAAATAATTCCAATTTTACACTAATTCTTCTTGGTCCCATAAATAAAGATAATAAGATCTAATAGAAAATAAACCATGATATAAATGAATTTGTTGACAATATGGAATTTACAAATAATGATAAGGGAAAATTTATTGAAGAGGAAAAGGTCCAAATCAATTATACTTAGTGGATGGAGAAGGATATCAACAATTTTAAATAAATTTATTAAATATAAGGGGAATTTTAAGATTGAAAATTATGAGGAAGAGTCCAAAAGTGATTTGGAACTTCTTAATAAGGTGTTAAATAAATATAAATTTAATTTATCTAATTAGAGAGATTATTTGGCATGGCCAATTAATAAACCCCTCTCAATAAATTATGAGTCATTTAAAATTTATAGGTAGATTTATTGATGTAAGGGGTCTTAGGTAGTTCCTTCTACACTAAAAAAAAATGAACTCAAGGCCTTTAGTATGTCTTTGGATATTTCCCTACTTCCATTATCTCCTAAAAAGTCCTCTTTAGTCCAATTTTATATTATAGTATAATTTCAATATCAATAACCATTGAATATTCTCATATATCAATCTTTTCATATATTAACATATATTTTCTATCATGATTCATAACTAATTTATTAGAAATTATTAATCGAGACACTTTTAGCATACAATCTCTATTGACCTCCTAAAATTATTAAGATGTGACAATATTACAAAAACTGATGGCACAAAGCTATTGAACCTTTGTTCCTCTTTTAGTTACCAAAAATTTGTAGTTTGCACTCTGAGGTAAGAGACTACTTCTAAGCATTAAGGCATTCCTTTTGGCCCTACCATATCAATGTTGATTAAATTATAGATTACCATTACTAATGACCACTTAACTAGTCCATAGGTACCCAATTGATTTAAAATATTTTCAAACATTAAATCCTTTACAATAACCATGGCTTAGTTATGCCTCAAATAATATTGGGTGATCATCACGTCCAGGGATTGAGCCTCTTGAAGTAGCCTTTTCATCTAATAACATTAACATTATTTCCATATTAAGTCCTATTATTTTATTTTTTAACCCAACCCAAGAGCTACACCACCACCATTATTTTTATCTCATCTATTTCAACTCAATCAAAACCACATTCCATTTCAATCAAGGATTTCAATGGACTCAGAAAACCCTTATATGCTTTATATCTAGACTAAAAATATGCATTTATCTCCATGTTTGGATAGAACTCATGATATTTCCCACATGACTATGTCTACCTAGAAATAGAATACTCTTTCCATAAGATGAAATATCATGGACCATGTCAGCATTACCATTCACTAGCCAACCAACTCTATAGGTCAAAATAAGTATCACACCTTTTGATTTCACCACTCTATCAACACATAAATGTTTTCAATTAGTCTGTAAGACAAAATTTCACCCTTTATTTGAATCAATAGAACCAATTCTATGAATGAACATTAAATTTCTCATCTACCTCAAATGTAACCACAAGCTCATATAATTGAGAGTATTCAATTATCCTTCATTTAACTGATAAATTTAGAAATATGATGCAAACAAAGACTATTGTTGCTCAACAAAATATACATTCACTTCTATGATGAAATATCTCACTCACAAGATCTATAAGAGGAATCACGACTCTATATCTCTTCCATTTTTCTATATAACCTTCTCTCTACTTTCCTAAAATGGCTTAGAAGTCTTAGTGTCTACTTGTAACAAAGCCTAGGATTATCTTGTAGATCTAATACAAAGGAAAATGCATTTTCATCCTTGATTCATATCATAAAAATCATTAAATATTTTCATTCCAATAAATAATTGATCTGAGCAACATTTAAGGTGACAATTCAGGTGATGGTTCTACCCCAATTGGCGGTAGAACTTTTAGGAGCCATAACTTTTGCACCATAGCTCTATTTGACTCCCTGTTTGAACTGTTGGAAAGCTAAGAATGAGGGTAACAACATGAGATGGAACTAAGATACACTTGGTGTGTTTTTAATCCCTAAAAACAAATGGAAGTGGACTAAATTTTAATTTTAGTAGTGTAGTCTAAAAATAGTAAGTTTCTAAAAAATAGTAATTCCTCGAATTCTATATTGTTGTAAATCATGGAAGTCAAACCACTTAATCTCCCTAGAGACTGGTGACCTTACACATCATATTCATACCTAAAAAACATGAATAAATGAATATGTAACCTGAAATGGAAATCAGACATCTCTTCTCAGAGATAGGCATATGTTTGGGTCTACAAATTTGATGAATAAAACATCTCTTCTCAGAGATAGCATTATTGTTATTGTGTTGTTCTTATTTCTTTAAATATCTCTATAGTTTCCTAAAATAGCTCAAAATTCTTAGTGTCTACTTACAAAAATCTTAGGATTATCTTGTAGATCTAATATAAAGGAAAATGCATTTGCATCCTTGAGTCATCTCATAAAAATCATTAAATATTTTCATTCCAATCAATAACAAACTTGAATAATTCAAAGACTTCACCAACATTGATTAATATGCATATTTAAAATAATGTATATATGAGATTTATCAACTTAAATAAGGATAATTTCTAAATATTGTATTCATGGTCATAGGCTTGTCATCATTTCATACTCATGCTTCTCACAGATATACCTCTCAGGCTCAAATTTTCATGACAAATAAAATGTATCTAACCTAGGTGAAATTCAAACTTAATTCACCAAATTCATTCTTCTGAACTAACTCTTTATAACTTCTTTCATAGTTTTGTAACATATAAATTTAATAAATTTTAATAAATGAACACTTTATCACCTTACCTTCATCCATGCTAAGTCTTGATAGTTCACTTCATTTGATCAAATTAGAATCCATTCACTTGATTTATGAAATAACTTTACAACCAATACATTCCCATAGACTGTAGACTAAAAATCCTTATTCTTATTTTGTCACCTTTATACACTCTATCCACACCTACTCATATCTTCTCCATGATTTGAATTTTATATTTCATCTATTGAATTTTTATTGGGTCTTAACTAAAATGATACAAGACATATCTTTACCAACCAACGTACAAATATGGTTGTAGATTGACATAAAGGCCAAGATCTTCTCAATTCCTTGTTTCATTGTGAGCCACATAAGATGCTTATAAAAAATCATAATTACTTAAAATTATCCATTTAGTTTCACAAATAATTCAAATATCAAGTTTGGAAAGAAAACACTCCAAGACACCTACACAACTAACCAAATACCTATAGTTATTCAATATAATTTTACCCCTATCTGATGCTCCTACATCAATATTTTTGGCTTGGAAAATTTCATGGTCTCCTACTCATGAAGCTTTTGATCTACCCTTGTTGTCACCATATTATTTTTTCTTTGCCTTCTATTCTCAACTTTTCATATAAATGAACCTATTCTTTTGATCCATACCTGAACTTGAACTTTTCTTTTTCTTCCAATTATTTAGTGAACTCTATTCTTCAAAGTCTTGTTTAGCTTCAGTATTTTTGTGCTTCTCAGTGTTCATAATTCTATTTCTCTCTTTATTTCTATATTTTTTTCTTCTCATTTCCTTCTCAGCTACAAGCATCTAAATTTATAGCTCACTTCCATACGAAGCTATTTATTCAATCTCTTCCCGCTCCTGTTCAATTGTACCAACTTGATTAACATACTTTTTATTTATATGGTCTGTGTCATACAAATCTCTGGGAAGATTTTCTCTAGATTTAGATTCCATACTCAATCTCATTTTCATTTCAGTCTATTCTTAGAACATTCTTGATATTCCTACTTAATTATCCCTACATCAAAAATTGTTTTATCTTCTTGTCCTTGGCATACAAACTCTTACTTATTGAAAATATTTATGAGTTATGTGAATTAATATCCCATTATAATTAAAAAATCAACAGACATGTTAGATGTAAACTCTTCCAATGTGTTCTTCTCTCTTCCCCATTCTTGAGGATTTCCATCACTAGCTTGTGTATCTTGAACTTCCTTTTACCTCAGGGTTTCTTTAGTTTCAAGCTTTCCAATGAGCTTATAAAATTTATGTGAATCTTCATCTACTTCTTCTAATCCAACTAATTAACTAGGAGGTTTAAAAAATTCCTCCAACATCCTCATTTCTTCTTTCAATGAGAGCTTATCTATCTCTCCACTTTCTTCATCAAATTTAGGACCATCAAATTTAGATCCTATATCTTTTTCTATCTTACTTCTCATCTATATTTTCTCTTTTATGGAAATTGATTTCCATTCTCTCTCATCAATAAAATCATTCTCCAAATGGATTTCATTGCCATTACCTAAATCATTAGTATTTACCTGAGACATAAAATTAGTACTTTTATGTTCTTCATATTTTAGCACCTATTCTAGAAATTACTTCTCTTTAGGTGTTAAATCTGATCCTTCTCCTTTCTACAAGTTAACTCCTATAATCATCTCATCACTTGATTCATCAGTATTTTCAATTGAATTATTTAATTCATCATTATTCAAAGTAATTTCCTTACCTTTTATTTCACCAATATTCTTCTTTTTTCTAAATTCTCCTTGGGCTTACCTCTATCCTTTTCGACTTTTCTTCCTTTGTATTGGTTGATGGAGAGTTCCTTTTATCTTTCCTTCTGTACTCATGAGCTGGTCCATATTTCATCATCATGAAATATACTCTTTTCTCCTTGCTCTATACTAGTCTTTCATTTGAGTTCCTAGCTTCAATAGCCTTTTGATTGAATCCTACATTCTTCACTTCAACAACTAGTTTCTTCATCCATTTTGGAAATATATACCCATGATTTATTGTAAGATGTGGATATTTAATATTTCCTTCATTTTGATTCATCTTCACATCAACAATCTTATTTTTAGATATAATATTGAATTCAAAATTCAACTTTTTAATTACCTTTTCCATGGCCTATTGCAGTGTTTCATTTGCTTTCATATTTTCTTTGCTTGTAATCACCTATTTTAGGTTTGATTCCTTTATTTATTCTATTTGTATGCTATCCAAATCATCATGAAACTCTACACTTTATTCCATTTCTTTATTAGCATGCCGAAGGATTTTAATTTCTTTCCTGGGAACTTCTACAACTTGCTCTCTTTCACTATTAATTTTACTAGCCAAATCACTTGTCTTCATGGGTGCTTTGTTTGCCCCATTCGTTGAAAACTGTAAGACCTTATCTTTGACCCTCTTTTGAGATTCTCCTTTATTTCATACAAAAATTTAAATATAATTTTAAATAACTAGATTAGAGACCAAACTATCCCTTTGAGTGCCTCCTTTGTTGACACTCTCCTCTTGCTTTTCTCAAGTGCTTCTCTCTACACTTTTCCCTCTTTTTTATTCTCCTAGATGAGAACCTTATTCATATCTATATTTTTTTGCTTACCTAACAAGTCTCCATTCTTCAAGATATTGTGGTTTTTTTTCCTCATGGGAATTATCTTTTGCATTCTTTTCCTAATAAGTGACTCTATAGACCACTTAATTATTCTCTTCAAATGATAGCCATAGTTTGGCTTCCTTATTTTGACCAGTGACTCATCAATATCTCAATCTCTAAAAAATTTAAATTTAATGTGAGGTTGATTATTTATTTTTCCATTTCTATTTTACAAGCTTCTTACTTGCACTTCAAATCTATTGCTATGTCTATTTGTCAAGAGAAAATCCTGCCATAATTTCACGGAGCCACATTTGCACAAATCATTAGTTTCCAAAACAAATAATTCATCTATAAAATCAAAATCAAACCCCAAGAGATTATTTCTCTGATACTATAAAATGATGCAATGGGTCTTAGCTAGTTCCTTCTATACTCAAACAAAATGAGCTCGAGGCCTTTAGTATGTCTTTAGATATTTCCCTACTTTCATTATCTCATAAAAAGTCCTCTTTAGTCCAATTTTATATTATAGTATAATTTCAATATCAATATATTTTACACCACTGAATATTCTCATATATCAATCTTTTCATATATTAGCATATATTTTTTGTCATACTTCATAACCAATTTACTAGAAATTATTAATCAAGACACTTTTAGCATACAATCTCTACTAAAAGTACCCATGACTTAGCTATGCCTCAAATAATCTTAGGTGATCATCACGTCTAGGCTTTGAGCATCCTGAAGCATCCTTTTTGTCTAACAACATTAACATTTTTACCATATCAAGTCCTGTTATTTTCTTTTTTAACCCATCCTAAGAGCTACACTACCACCATTATTTTTGTCTCAACTATTTCAACTGAATTAGAACTACATTCCATTTCAGTCAAGGATTTCAACAAACTCAAAAAACCCTTCTACACTTTCTAGCTAGACTACAAATATGCATTTATCTCCATCTCTAGATAGAACTTGAGATATTTCTTGCATGACTAGGTTTGCATAGAAATAAAATACTCTCTTCATAAGATAAAAGATCACATACCATGTCAACATAACCATTCACGACCCATCTAACACTACAAGTCAAACCATTATCACACCTTTTGATTCCACCACTCCATCGACACACAAACATTTTTTATTAGACTGTAAGACAAAATTTCACCCTTGATTTGAATCACTAGAACCAATTCTATGAATGAACATTAAATTCTTCATCTGAATCAAACATAGCCATAGGCTCATAAAACTAAGAGTATTTAATTATCCTTTATTTAACTAATAAATTCAAAAGTATGATGTAAACAAAGACTACTATTTCTCAACAAAATATACATTCACTTCTATGATGGAAATATCTCATTCACAAGAGCTATAAGAGGAATCGTGACTCAATCTCTCTTTTAGTTGTATGTATAACCATCTCTTTACTTTCTTAAAATAGCTTAGAATTCTCAGTGTATACTTGCATAAAACCCATGATTATCTTGTAGATCTAATACAAATGAAAATGCATTTGCATCCTTGAGTCATTTCATAGAAATTATAAAATAATTTTATGCCAATCAATAATAGACTTGAATAATTCAAAGACTTCACCAACATTGACTAATATGCATATTTAAAATAGTGTATATATGGGATTTATCAACTTGAATGAGGATAATTTCCAAATCTTGTATTCATGGTCATAGGCTTGTCATTATCTCATACTCATGATTCTCATAGATATACCTCTTAGGTTCACATTTTCATGATAAATAAAATGTATCTAACCTAGGTGAAATTCAAACTTAATTCACCCAATTCATTCTTCCAAACTAACTCTTTCTAACTTCTTTCATAGTTCCATAACATATAAATTGAATAAATTTTAATAAATGAACACTTTGTCACCTTACCTTCATACATGCGAAGTCCTGGTAGTTCACTTCATTTAGTCAAATTAGAATCCATTGACTTTTTTTATGAAATAACTTTATAATCAATACAGTCCCACAGACTGTAGGCTAAAAAGCCTTATTCTTTTTTTATCTCCTTAATCCACTCTATCCACACCTAATCTTATCTTCTTCATGATTCAACTTTTACATTTTATCTATGGACTTTTTATTGGGTCCTAACTAAAATGATACAAGACATATCTTTACCAACCAACATACAAATATGGTTGTAGATCGACATAAAGGCCAAGATCTTCTCAGCTACTTATTTCATTGCAAGCCACCTAAGATGCCTATTAAAACTCATAATTGCTTACAATTATTCATTTAGTTACACAAATAATTCAAATATCAAGTTTGGAAAGAAAACACTCTAAGACACCTACACAACTAACCGAATACCTATAGTTATTCAAAATAATTTTACCCCTATCTAATGCTCTTGCATCATTTATATGAAACAACCATCAACTATCCCTAATGAAAGTTTTCAACTATTCACTTTGATATAAATTATTATTGGATCTACTACTAACATGCATCAAATGTGTTCATATTACCTTTTTACAACCCAATGTACATTTTGTGAATTAGAATTTTATGGTGAGATAGAAATTTCTAGAAATCCTTATGAACTTAAATATATATTTTTGTTCTATTAATAGTACTCATGGTTGTATGTATTTAATTTCTCCCAATTCTCAACACACATAATGTTCTAATGGAAAAAATAATGGAATTCTTAAAATTTTATGTTATTATGCCATGGTGGAAATATTTTCCAACAAAGGTGGATTTTACCTTATTATGCCATGGTAAAAAAGTTACCAACTTAAGTACTTGTGAAATTTTTTTATTGAATGTAAATTTAAAGGGAGATTGAAAAAATAGTAAAATTGATGATGATTGATGTATATATTAAATTCCAAAATTTTGAAAGCCATTTTTGAAAACAATGTAATTAAAAATATTGAGTTTAAAATATAATTTTTATATGTTACATTTTTTTTAAAAAAATTTAAAATGTAGTTTATTTACTTATATATTTATATATATATATATATTCAAAATTAGTTTTCTAATTAAATTTTTACAAATTTAATGAATATGATAAAAAATTTAAAGAAATTGAAGAAATATTTTCTCTATGGTATATTATCAATGCATTTTCATTATGATAATAATCCAATAAACACTCATAATTCATAATTTATACCATCACCTCCATCATCACATTCTCTTGCATGACCATAACTCATAGAAGATTCAATGGAATAAGAGATGAATCTATTCAAATGTTCACTTGTACTCATCCCTATTATTCATTTACAAAACCTCCATTTGTTCATCATGTATATCATCTCTTAGAATATCAAAAAACATATTATTTATATTATCAATAAATGAGTACATTTATGGGATAGTTATTTCAAAAATAATAGGAAGAACTTAAAGTTTATGAATATCCTCATTTTTTATATGAAACAATTGAATGAAAAATATTTATATTTGTAATTTTTAAAAAAATGTTGTTTGCATTAATATATATTCATCTTATTTATGAATTTTACTAATATTTTCAACTAAATGTACACTAATTGTGTCAATATGTAAATTATTTCAAGAATTTATCACTTGTCCTTTAACAGTATATTGGGAAAATTATTATTTTTAAATAAAGTAACATTTAAATTTATTTTTGGAGTAGTATAAATTCTTGTATCTTAATAAAAAAATTGTTGTGATTATGTTTAGTCAAAATCATAGACTAAAAATACATTTATAAAACTTATTCTTATTTGATATTTCTATATTAATAACTATCTTCTTTATTTTTAAGAGAAAAATTATGTTTTCTATTTTCTAGTTACAAATAAAAACAATTAATAATATATTAAAAACATATTCAAAGTTAGATAATATTTCTTAATTAGTTATATATGTTGGTAATTATAGATTCAAAAAATAACATCAATAGTTATATTCTTTTAGAGTTTCTTAAAATTATAAGAGTATCAACATTATATTATTTTCTATTAAAAAAAATTGAAATTTTTGATGGGTAATGTAGAGACCCATATATTACTAATGAATAATTTAATAATTAAATTTTAAACTTTAAATATATTTTTGAATACCTATTTTTTATTAATATTTTTAATATTATAAAGTTTCATAGACCATTCATTATAGTATTAATCTAGTTTAAGTGCATTTAAAATTAGGAATTTTATTAATTTTAAGAACAAAACACTTTAAAGGAATACCATGTTAGTAAGACTTTTAACATGTCATATTAGTATTTATAAAAGCACTTAATTTTTTTTAGATTAAGAAATGAGCTAGAGAAATGAACTTCATTACTAAATAAATTAATCATTTAATACCATATAAATAAAATTTGTAAATAATATCATTTAAAATATTAATTTTTTATTAAATAGGGTAAATGTTTTTGACCAAAACTATGAACAAGATATTGAAATTATGTAATAGTGTAAATTTTACAAACTTGCCCTTTTAAAAAAAAGATGGAATTATTTTTAAAATGATTTAAAAATGTAATGTTAATATTTAACATCACATTTTAAAAATGTCATGGGTGACACAAATCTGGGGAAAAATATGTAGCATTTACATCACCTTGCATTGTGAAATGAAAATTAAAAGGGGGGATTTCATCCCCCCTCCCCCTTTTATTTATTCTTGTGTTTGAATAAAGAGGTATGTAAATAATAAGGTGATATAAAAAATTAACATCTATTGAATAAAAAGTACATATTAATAAATAAAGAGGGTCTATATACTATATATAATTTATAGATATAAATGTAGAGAGAAATTAATAAGAAGGAAATGGGAGAGCTCATTTTAATAAGAAGATGAAATCTTTTTGAAAATAAAGGTATGGAGAGAAAAATTATATCTTGCCAATGAAAAAACATGTTAAAAGAGGGAAAAAAAAGAAGAATTCAAGGAACATATCAAGGATAGAAGGATAAAGGTATGTAATTTTCTGAATAGAATTTAAAATATAGTTTATAAAAAGAAAAAAAAGAAAAAAAAAACTATAAAAATTTGCAAACTAAAATAACATGTAAAACCCCTAACAAAAACATTAGTTAAAGACCATATAAAAATATTATATAAAAAAATAAACCCTATCAAAAATAAATATTAAAAACCCTAAGAAAACCCTATCAATAACAATAGCCAAAAATCCTAGGAAAACTCTACTAAAATTCATATGTAAAAAGCATAGGAAAAAACTAGGTCAAAATACATTATTCATTTTCCTTAATGGTTTTTTCCCCTTATGTATTAAACAATCCTATAGAGTATGTATAAGTGAAAAGGGTGTGATGTATAAGTGATGTATAATGCTTTGTATGTGTTTGTATATGAAAAGACTATAGAATATGAACTGACTCATTCTCCTTAAGAAGTAAAAGGTCAATAATGTGAAGAGACATCATCATTAAATCCTTATAAATACTATATAATTATAAAGGAAAATTAGCTTCAATTTGAGAGATAATAATATATAGATTGATTTATGGTTATGATGAATGTTTATTGTGTTGTTTTGTGTGTATTTGTTTCCCTATTCTATTTGATACTATGTATTCAACTTAACTATGTATGATCTAGCTTAATAAACCAAATTAAAACACATTTATAATTAGTATGAATGAAATGAATGAACTGAATCGACATATCCTTGTCTAATTTTATGAATCTACAATTAATTTCACCCAAATCAAACATTAACATGTTCTAATAGGAATTTCAAGAACCTCTAATAATAATAGTGTAGTGAGCATAGAAATTAAAACATATTGAAATGTTTACCCAATCAAAGAGATATGTAATGATGTTTTTTTGGAAATAATTCAAAAGATTATAGAAGAAGAGGTAGGATAATTAGAATTAATATGAAAAAAATTATAATTGAGCACATTCATGGAAAAAATTATGATATTTTTATGGTGTGAATTTCCTAAACTATTACCTGATTGGTTATCAAGATTTTAATATTAATGCTTCAATCCAAGGGAAAAAAAAGTAATTTTTTTAACTAAAGAAAAGTTATAAAAACTAACAAAAATGAACACCAATTAAAACTACCAAACATGAACACAATTGGATGCATGTGATAGATCATTGAATAGAAAATAAAATTATCACTAAGTCTTTTGTGAAAAGGTGTATTGTGTTTGAAGTTTCACATTATTTATTTTTAAGAGGTATCAGAGGATTTTTTTCAATGATTAGCTATACTTTTGAAGATATTGATTATGGATAAGGCCATGGTAAAAACCAACCTATATGTAATAATCGACTAGGGTGTTATGGGGATGTATACTGAAGGAGATGAATGATGATGAATTGAAAGAAGGAACTTGAACCTAAACTTAGAATATTGATGATGTATAAAATTAGAGAGATAATTCCATTATGGGGCTTGAGAGAGAGCTAAAACAATAAAAATAGAAAAATAAATAGAATGATCCTCATTTTTTGTAAGTAGGATTAGAATAGGTGATTTGAAGACTATGATAGGTGTTAGACCTCCAATGGAAGCTGGAGACTATGTAAGGGGGAAATCATAGTACTTAAAGGAATTTAATGTGTCAAAGAGATCAAAGGGAATGTATGGGATTATGAAAGTGACTCAGATAAAGTAGAAGAAACATAATGAAGAGATTATGGAAAGGTTATAAATAAGAAATGAGAACAATTTTATGGTATCTTTAAGATGCAATTATATGAAAAGATATTGTTTGGGTATGAGCAAGGAAAATATTTTGAATAAGTTTTTTTGAATAACATAATTAAGTTAGGGTCAAGTTCAAGTTAGGGAGATACATTAGACTAGGATCATTCATTCTAAGGTGACACATCCTCTATGCCTAATATTTTTTTAAAAAAAGAAGCAATGTAAAAGTTGAGATACATATGAGTGGTTTTATGGTTTCACATAGGAATTTGGAATGCTAAGTGCAAAAATACATAATTATTTATAAAATAAGAGAACTACTACTCCATACACAATTTTAATCAATTTTAAAACACATGTTAAGTTCAGTCTAAAGTAACTAGTTATTTTAGGTGCAAACATAGGAAAAATGGCTCTCAATGTGGGATTTTTTGTATCCCTACCACTATATGATGGTTATTTTGACTAGGAAAAATATTTTTTGACCTAAGAAAAGAAGTGGTAGGTAAAAGGTGTCACCACTGATGATGAAAAAAAAAGTATGAGCTCATAGGGGCCTTGAAAGGCAGAGCTATACAATTGATATACAAATTTAATCCAATAATAGTGTCCTTAAAAAATGTAAAAAACATATTGATTGGAGATTTCAAGATGAAATAAAGCAAAAGATAAACAATTTGGGACCTGAAGGAGATTCATCAGATATCAAGAGAATCAGTCTAGGATTACAACTATAGGTTTACCAATGTCATAAATAGCACAAAATTATAGTTTGAAAATGAAGATAAAGCGTACTAGTTTGTATAAGGCTGGTAGACTAGGATTAGGTTTTCTATTTAACAAATCTAATTTTCTAATAAAGTTGATGCTAGGTCTAATATGATATGGGTTGAGTAAATAGAAGAATATGGAGAAAGTTTGTATCCTACTAAAAAAAGATGATAAGATATATGTTTTACTATGCAATATAGATAAATATCATGAGAGAAATAGACCCAAAATATCTATATGGGTTAATAAGTGTGGTAAGGAGACACATCACATGATTGATTGTCTAAAAATTAAGATGGGCTTTTGTGAAATCTATCACATAGTGGAGCATCCCACTATCAAGTGTCACCTAGTGAAACAATACATAAAACATCCTTAAAACATGTATTATACTTTTTTAAAATCTCATAATCATAATGAGAATAACTACAAAACACTTTAGGATTTAAAGGAAGATATCACCAGGAAAGTCTTTGTAGTATTTTTGTAGTAGGTTCCAACTATGAAACTGGGAGTTACAATTATAGAGGTTGAGATAACCCAAACCATGTATTATGATCTTAGGTGGATGCCATAATATACTTCATATGAGTCTCAAGGTCTCACATGATAGACATCATATTTTTTCTAGTATCAAGCTAGATGGACACCTCCTTCCCTGTTGTACCAACAACCTTGGAATTATATGTCTCCACCATAACAATCAAGATGATATCCACCTTCTCCTTAGAGAAAGTATAGGGGATATAATGGATAAATACATAAAGGTCCAGGTTATCCACAAAGACAAGGAGGATATCAAGGAGAATATTGATTACAATAACAGGGAGGCAACAAAAATCATAGACAATAAAAGTAGTCTATTGTTTCTTACATTTGCAGTGAATATAATAATATCACAAAGAATTTTCCCTAAAATCCACATAGAAATATTATGTGTATTAAATAATTTTAATGTAAAAAATCAAAAAATATTATTTTATCCTAAAAAATAAATTAAATTAAAAACTAGTGCACAATGTAATAATGGTAAAATCACACCCAAATGATCTTGCATTTATGTAAGTTGTCATCCAAAACTAGTAAACATAGAAAGGATTTACACCATTGGATATTCCATAAGAACCTATAATTAGAAATATTTGATAGGAAAAGTATATATATCATATTAGGTAAAAGATTATGATGTCTGAAATAACATAACTACTATATAACATACAAGATCATAATTATTATGAAGGGGATGATAAAGTTATGGATGAAAAAATGTATGGGAAGTTATTTCACATACTAATACAATTAAAAGTAGTTATTGATTAGATAAATGATTACCTATAACAAAATATCACTAACATATTACACAATTTGATAGACTGTACAAAAATAGGACATTAGTGAGCTGAAAAGGTAGTCTAGTATGTGAACTCTAAGAATTCATGGGATTTCAATTCCCAAATGTAAATTGAAATTGTGGTATATAAAGTCCCAAATGTTGCCTTTGACTTTGGGAGCATAGTCTATATGATTCCTATGTCTACATGGGATGCCACTAGATAACGTGATCTTATGTATAACCCATTTACACTGAGTTTAGTGGATTATGGAAGGGTAAAACCCATTGGGAGATTGAAAGTTGTAGAAATATTTTTAAAAACTAATTATGTGATGAGATTTCAATTTTTTTGACATGAAGACTAATGAAACACATTACCATTCATTAATAGGGAAGAAATAGGCATACAATGTTCAGATGACCATCAATATAGTAGATAATCAACTGGAGCTGCATCAATGTGACAAGATCATTATCATACCCTTTAACAAGGTTTAAATCAAGACTCATATCATTCCAAAGGATCTTACATCACATTATGAAGTAACATGATCTGCCAACATAGAGTTCATATATTTCACACAATAGATGCAACACTTTCCATAGATGCAACATACATAATATTTTTTATATCAGCTTTTCAAAATAGTGGAATAATTTCACATGGAAGAATGAAAATCTCTGTGTGTGCAATCTCCAACAAGGTTATAAGTAGATTTATTATACCAAGTGAATCTGATATATATGGACTATATATAACTCACCCATGAGGTGAATTTTCCATTAGAAGCTATGTCTTATGTCAATGATGATTCAAACACACATATTCTAAACTAGGAACCTTAATACCATGAGGTAAGGCCAATGAGAATGGTCTATGGTAATGAGAGACAATAACCATAACAATTTATAATTGAAGATTTAACATAGTTTATTCTAGGTTATAATACTATGTAAACTAATATATATCAATGAGTTAGTGCACTAATATATGTTGATGCAACATGGTGGGAAATTCACAATTCAAATAAATTTCATCAAGAGGAATCCTATGAAATGATGAGAGCTCAATTCTAAATAGTACTTGAAATCTTTGATCAATGGCCATATTTTTAAGAAGGATAATGCCTTGAATTTTACATCCATAAATGTGTAGATATATGGTCTTCATAAGGTGTGTAACCAAGATAATGTGTGCATATGTTCCAACATACTCTAAAACATCTACCAAGAGAATGGTACGTGCACTAAGAACATATGCATGAGATAAAGAATTGGTTATAGGTACAACATGATTTTATACAAATATTGATATATAAAGATGAGAAACACATAGTGTAGAAAGATATCCAAAAGGTGAATATGTTTTTATTTCATGGATAGGAGGAAGATATAACAATTACATAGGATCAAATTTCGAAGGAGGAAATATCTAGGGACTTGAACAAAGCTATCAAAAATTATAGATCCAACAATTTGTCTTTGAAATCCTATAATAGGATTATAGATAATGAATAATAGGTAGAATCCATTAATAATGAGGAGGATTTATATTTAAAATTATTCCTTGATCTTAAATGGAATATAGAGTAACTTAAAGCAAACATCACAAAGTAAATAGAGGATACACAACTATAAAACCTAAATATTCAGGAGCAAGAAGGGGAGAGGACACTAAGTGATTATATTTTAATAATTCCAAGCAAAATATATGAATAAAAAATACATAATGAAGTATAAAATATTGGTACAGACTCTATACAAAATCTAGAAACCATAGGTGATTATTGGACAAAACAACAAATTTCAGAGAGCATCCAATTATTGTGAGACTATTAAGACATTACCCACAATTTTTTCAAAAGTCAAAGGTTAGACCTTTAGTTTTGGGAGATTCACATAGAAATTAAAGAGTGTGGAAGGTATATAAAGAATCTCCCATATAGAATAAATCCTAGTTTATGAAGCTCAAACTCAAGGCTGAGATTGATCAAATGCAAGAAGAATGGATCATCTATCTAGTAGATAAAGCATATTGGGTAAGCCCCATGGTGGTTAAACCTAATAATTCAATATAAATCAAAAAAATTGGTGACTACATGGCATTGATTGATGCTTATGTAAATAACCCATTCTCAACTCCTTTTATAAATAATGTTCTTGAATTGGTTTTAGGACATGAATTTTATTCATTCATAGATGGGTTTAGTGGTTATCATCATATTCTAATCACAATAAAAAACTATAAAACATGAATTTTACAATAGAGTGGAACTCATTTTCATGTAAGGTAAGTCCATTTGGTATTTTAAATGTTCCTTTCATATTTTCAAGAGCTATTGTCACTACTTTTAAGGACTTCATACACGAATTTCTATAGGCTTATCTAGATTATTGGGTTGTGTTTTCATTATTCAAAGATCACATATCAAATATGTGAATTATATTAGAAAATATGTATACCTCTATGTATTGCATTAAATTTAAATAAATGATTATTATTTATACCTTATGGTGTTCTCCTAGGATATGTAGTCTACAACGATGGTATTCTAGTAGATCATTATAAGTTCACAGTCATTTTAGGGCTTCCACCTCCTATAATTTAATCTAAAGTATGAGTGTTCCTAGGGTACACAAGGTATTATCACAAGTTCATCAAGGGGTAGATAAATATATCAACATTATTAGAGAGATTACTCTATAAGGATATAAGGTTTGAATGGATATCAAAATATCATTCATCCTTCATTGATTTATAACAAAAATTTGTAACATCTGCAATTTTGATCTTTCCTAATTAGAAGAAATCATTTCATGTGCATGTGGATGTATTTGGTACCATAGTGGGTACAATGTTAGCTCAAATAAGAGATGGAGTTATAGATAATCCCATCCAATTTTCAAGCCAAAAAAAAATAGTGGGTGATAAAAATTATACCACTACTGAATGGGAAGATCTAGTTATGGTTTTCTTATTACAAAAAACTGGGCATTATAATTTGGCCACCTCATTTGGATTTTTTACAAACCATAAATATCTATGATATATGGTGAACAAGACCATGATATGATGATGGATATATAGTTGGTTAATTATATTTAAATACTTTGAGTTTAAGACCAATGACAAGCCAAGAAGGGAAAGCATGGGGCTATATCATCTTAGTTGTATAATAAAATGGTGAATATATAGAATAATTATAAGATGAGTCACTAGATGCTCATTTATTTAAATTATTTGTGACCCCATAGAAGATGGAAGACATAAATGACTTTATGGAATAAGGGTTTCCCCTATGCACTATGTGGAAAAGGGAAAAATTGTATTGGTCATATGAGCACTGCCATTTAGTATTATCAATCAAATTTTTATAAGACATGGGTTAGGATGATGTGTTGTGCATAATATCTTGAATTTTGAGAGACTACAGTTGCTAGAAGAAACACACTAAGGAGTCATAGGAGGACACTTCACATGAGAATCTACTATGAAGAAGATACTATAAATTGGTTTTTGGTAGTGTACTCTATTTCAACATAGAGTCATAAAATACTATGATGTTTGTCAACAAGTGGGAAGTCTAAATAAATAATATGAAATGTTGTTAAATCCAATGTTATTTGTGTAACCATTTAAACAATGGGAAATTTATTTTTTAGGGCATATTATTCCACCTAGTAAGAAAATTAATGCTAAACATGTAATTATTGTGATATATTATTTTAAGAAGTGGGTAGAAGTTTTTACAACACCAACTTTTAGTGAAAAACACAATTAAATTTTTGTATGAAAATATCATAACCATATTTAGGTGACCTATTAAGCTAGTCAATAATAAAGGAACACAGTTCTTGAATAACACCATAAAAATTTTGAATAAAGAGTTCATGATATCACACCATAAAATCATGGATTAACATACTCAAGCCAATGGGGAGGTAGAAGAGTCAAACAAGGTTCTTAAGAATATGCTTACAAAAATATGTAATGTGTAGGGGGACATCTAGGAAGATTATATACATGTGATCCTATTGGCATACATAACCAACTATAAACATGTGATGGGATTCATACCTTTTCAGTTATCCTATGGGATGGAAGAAATGATACCGATGAAATTTATATTTCCTTATTTGAAAATTGAATTGATAATGTGTTTGGCAGATTAGGAATCACTTTGGGTAACATTGTTAGATTTAACTTGTATGGAATAAACTAGGTATAGATCAAGTTGGACATAAGTAATAAACAAATAGATTAAGAAGGTGTGACATGATTTTAACCTTTGATCAAAGGAATTTCATTCAGAATAGACAATTTTGTTATATGATAGTATATTTTAGGTGCATTTAAGGAAGCTATGAATTTGATGGAAAGGACCATACATTATCCATGAAGTGTCACAACAAAGAACTATAATGATTAGGGACCTTTTAGGAATAATGCAAGTAAATGGATGTTGGTATAAGCCCTACCATTATTGATTTTTATAAATATCATGTTGAAACAAGAGAGTGGGTGTTGAGTAGCACCATGTTGTTAGGAATTTTATTTATTTTACAAATTTCTTTGTATTTTTTCAATTTGTAGTGTAAATGTGTAATATGATATCTCTATATCACTTGCATTTGTAATATGTACAAAATTGAAAGAAATAGAAAATGAAAATGGGTATAACATATCATAAAGAAAACATAATACTATAAATTTGAGAGTCAAATAAATAATTCTAGGAATATGATAAAAAAGAAATCATGTAAAAAAAGGGTATAACAATGGTAATTATCAAGCTAGTTAAGGACAAACCACATCAAAGATTATGCCATTTACAAAATAAATAGATCTATTAGAAGAAGTTAATGCATAATGAAATACATTCCTTAGAATATAAAAGGTATAATTTCACATCATTCAATATTGTTAATATAAACATTGAATATATTACTTAAAAAGGAAAGGTCACATCAAAGAGACCAAAAAAATTTAAGGTGAAGAACATAACAATGCAAAAATTTCTCAGTGAAGTTAATGTGAAGTCTATGAAAATATTAGGTGAGTAAAATATATTTAAAGAAGGGAAAATATGGGGAAATATACTTGAAATTCATAATTTGAAAAATATATGTATATGATTTAAGCTTTAAACATATAATCAAGTAAATAATTGTTGACTTTACCGCTATAGAAAAAATCAAAATGCATAGGTTTCAAATTCTCATGCCACTATTAGATTCTTAAAAGGAAGATATGGGAATTGGGTTAACACTAAGATAAAATACTTATCATGATCATGAACCCTTTGATTTTAATGACCCTAACAATGTCATATAGTTCCTCAAATCATAAACAATAAGTTCACAGCCAAGATCGCTGGTCCTACTTGATAGATTGCAAGGATTGGATGTATAATGACAAAATGGCTACCCAATTTTAGCCAATTAGATGAACTTGTGATGACTCTTTTGATTTTATATAATATCTCAAATGGATACCCAATTTTATCAAATTATATGAAGTGGTGATGACTCTTCTAATTTTATATAATTAAGGGTCCATAAATTTATCATAATATGTTACAATCTACATAAATTCCACCAACATGTTTTAGGTTAATAGGATTTGATCAAGAGGAAAATTATTGGTGAAATATAAAACCAAGAGCCCTTGAATATACTTTGACATAAATGATAAATATTTATGGGTTTTTATATAGATTTTGATCAATTTAGTGGATGATGCCTCTATGTGAGTACTCAAAAAATGCATCATAAATAGATACTATCAAACTACAAAAAGTTTATGATAAATAACCAATGGGGTAACAAATAGTACACATTACATGATTTGACTTAGAGAAGAATTGAACTGGATCTCATTTATAGTAATTAAGTTGATCACTATTATTTACAAGGTTATCATGAATGCATCATATAATTTCAAATACTATTTTTTGGTATTGTTACTTTATTCACACAATGGAAATCACCTGATACCCTGATCAAAATAAATGTATATTACTATCCTCACAATTCCTTTGTGAACCTCACATGGAGACAAACTAGAAAACATTATGCACAAATTAAATGATTTAACCAATGGCGGATTAAAGTTCACAGACTGATTGCCTCACACATTCACATGCCTATAGACGTATTACATTACTTGGGACCACTTTCCATGGTTTAAAAAATTCATAATGGGGTATAAATTATGAATCCATGAACTCACAAAGTCACTAGTCACACCCCTTTCATTATCCATAAATATGTTATATGTATAGGTGGAAGTAATGAGGAAAAAACCTATGGTTACAAGATCAATTCCACCATTATGATAAATTATATTTTTGAAACCAAAAGTGCAATACCATGTAAAATAGAAAGCATAACCAAAACCATGTATGAAATCTTCACAAACAACTCTAAAAATTTAGAAAACACTAACTCATAGAACATCATCACCACCAAATAAGAATACTCATAGTGTGAATCTATGACTGAGTGACAAGAGCATTCAAAATATTACTGTAGAGTGTGACCTAAATAATTTTGGGTCTCTATGAAGGAGGTCTATAATTATTTTTTTATAGGATATCTAAAATGATATATAAGAGGAAGAAGAGAAATTATTATCATTTTGGAAATTAGTGCACACTTTTTAGCTACAAAATAATGTCCCAATTGTAATTATGGTATAAATACCTACACCTCTTGAATATATAATCATTGACATACTCATAAATGAATAATAAATAAATTTAACAATGAAGTATATTTTCCAAGGAGAGCATCAATCTCAAGTTCATCAACTATATCAACAACATTGGTGTAGATGGCCCCAAAAAATAGGGATGAATTTAGTAATGATGTAATAGTGAAGTCCCCAAAGACCATTAACACATAAACCACACACTCATATAGCTATGATGACATATACAATAGTCTTAAAACACATGGAAAAATTTATATCAATGCAATAGGTTGTGGAAGAAGATTCTGAAAAAGATCAAGTAGTAGATAAATAATCTATTGTCTAGACTCGCACATCTAAGCAACATAATTATTTCCACCTACTTAGTCAAAGACACATATGATCAAGTTTATAATGTTCATTTCACTATATCCTTATCCCTTTCCACATAATTACACAAATTTCACTCTACCATCATAAACACCTTCACCACCGTGGTCTCCATATACCCCAACTTCACCATGCATTCCCTAAGAAGTTGAGTCTGAGACAACAAGTGCACATCAATTACAAGCTCCATTGGATCAACACCTTACACAAAGATAATAAATCATGTCAAATTTTAATGTGACACTATATAATATTAAACATAAATAATTAAAAAGGATACAAAATAAATTTCCAAGGTTGTGGTAGAAAAAGAAAAGGTTGAGCTAGAATAGTCCCAAAAAGAAGAAGAGGAGAGACAAAGGAAAGTAGAACAACAAAAAAATAAGGAAGAAGAAGAATATAAAAATAAAAAATGATAAATAAGAGAAAGATGTGTAGGAGGTGAAGAATAATAAATTAAAGGTTTAGCTAGTAGCCAATGACACTAAGGAAAAATAAAATAAATAAATGTGACAATATGAAAAACAAAGGAAGAGCATTGAGGTTGGTGCATCAACCAAGTAAAATAAATATAATGATAAGGAAGACATATAAAATTAAGAATATATATGTAAGGTCACAAAAAATACATTAAAAAAAAAAAAATCTATGGAGAAAGAAAAAGTGTTGAACAAGTAGAAAAGGAACAAATATTGCAAGAGGCAAAGACACATGAAAAAATGCTAAAAAAGAATAGGAAAATTAGGGGAAAATAACAAGGCAAAAGTCATAAGGGTAGATGTAGGATAATGGGGGACAAAATGGGGGGTATAAAGCAACATTTTTTTTCTAAAAATAATAATAGTTAAACTTGGAGAGAATGTTAGGAGACACTTGGAAAAAGAATTTGACAATAACATAAGAACATGAATTGTAGAATTTTGAATTTAGTTTCTAAATATATAATTCTTGTAAATACCCAGATCATAAAAGTGTATTAAATAGACAAATTTATGACAATAGGTTAGTCACTTTTTGTGAAAAGATAAGGAGATTGGATGTGTACAAACACACTTATTTTGAGTAAACAAATGGATTTTTGTATTAAACTTCATATATAGATAAGTGAAATGTGAAATATTGTTGAGAATATTTTTTATTAATTTTTTTATTGTATATATAAATTTTAAATAATTTTACAAGTCAAGACAACTAGAAAATTGAGACTGTAGGAGTACAAACATAGCTTTTTGACCTTAACTTCATGAAAATCATTTTTTTTAAAAGCATAGTTGACAATGTGTAGGTCAATGTTGAGATATAATTTTTATAAATGTTTTATTAATATTCTCAAATTTATAAATGAATTTGTGACAATATGTATATAATCCATAATGAGGTATGTTATGTAAAAATTAAGTAATAATTATAAATAATATTTTAAAATTAAAAAATTATATATTCTAAAACTACACTTTCCCCTCTACAAACCCACATATATATATATATATATATATATATATATATATATATATATATATATATATATATATATATATATATATATACATATACATACATATATATATACATATATATATATACATACATACATATATATATACATATATATATACATACATACATATATATATATACATACATATATATATACATATATATACATATATACATAAATACATATATATATATATATATATATATATATATATACATATATACATATACACATATATACATATATACATATACATATATACATATAGATATATATACATATATATACATATATATGTATATATATACATATATACATATATACATATATACATATATACATATATATATATATATATATATATATATATATATATATATATATATATATATATATATATATATATATATATATTATTGATCAAATGTGTTAATAAAGACCCAAAAAACTCTTAAATTTCTTAGAAATCAAATTGGCTGGCTCATGATAGCGTTTGGACTAGGTTCATGACCCCCCAGGCCTAAAACCAAGGAAATTTTGGAGGAAAAGTGATAAACAATTTTTTTTTAAATTATAAAGAGTGTACACCCTTTGTAAACCAACTTTTCACACTATTAATTATTTTTTCCCATTTTTTCATGGATCAAAAATGGCATGAATGCTTTCAAAATCATGCATGCCCTTTGTGATTCATGAATTTATCTTAGTTTTCCCATGAAATTTTCTCATTTATTTTATTATTTACAAACTATAAGCTATTTTTTTGTTATAACTATTTGAATTTGGTAAATTCTCCATTCACTTTTTTGAATCACTACAAATTATTCAAGTTTAAATCTACAATTGGATTATATTGTTAAATATAAATAATGGGGTTAGGAAGTCATCGTAAAAAACCAATCAAAGAGCTAAAAATAAAGAATAGAGAAAAAGAAATAAAATGACAAGTAGATAGGAGAACATCCATAAGGGCTTATAGGCAAGGTGAAGGTGTTTCCTCCACACCGAGTAATATTTAAAATAAAAATTACATACCCAATTATATAGAATTTAGTTTAGATATGTCTTCAAATGAGATAAGAGAACTCAATCAATCTTTGTTGAATGATGAAATTAAAAATTTAGAGCATGTAAGTAATGACTTTGTAATGAGTTATGAAACATATGGACAAACACAATATAATGAAACATCCATTCATAATGAATTTTTTGAGTATGATGATAATAACCATCAAGTAATAACCCCAAATAATGTGTCTCCTAATGAAGAGGAATTCAATTTACCTATAGGTTCTAATGTAGACAGTCAACCATCTAGTATCCCTACTATGGTTGAAGTAGTAACACTACCCAATATAATATAAAATATAGCTCCCACACCCACACATTTAAGGATAATAAGATGAACACCAAGGTATTTGGTTGAAATAGATGAGAAAATAATAAAACCTATTAACCAATTTTTACCCCCAAGGTCAAAATGTCAACCCTTATAGGTAAATTTTTTTGGTCGTGTATTGATAACCTAGTTCAAGGTATTTTCATGATTTATGTAACTTTCAAAAAGTCTTCATAAATCCTTATTGGCATTTTTTAAGCTTTATTTGGAGAAATTAAGGTAAATTTCTATAGTGGTCTTGTTGTGGTCTAGTCTTGCCAAAGATTGGTGGGATTTAATCAAGAAGTGTTATAGGTAATTAGGTGTCCTTCAAGGTCATTTTCTATCTTAATCACTCTTTTATAACATTTCATGTTGATTTTGAAACTTTAAAGCTCTTTTGTAAACTTTAAGGTAGTGTTTAATGAAGAAAAAAGAGGGGTTTGACTAACTCTAATGTGTATTAAATATTCCTAAGTGAAAAAACCATACATAACACTTCCTAAGAACCTTGGAGTAGTTACATAACTACCAAATATGTCAATAAGTTAGATAAAAGTCATAATCTTGAGTTTCAATACCAAAATAGCAAGTTAAGGTACTTGTATGAACTTGTTGAGATCACTTGTAGGTAAAAATGGTTTCATAATGTCATTTCATCTTCTAAAGGTCATATTATAGCTTTGGATAAGGTTTCAAGTCCAACATATGCAAAAAACTCTCTCTATCTTCCATTGTTCCCTTCAAAAGCTCATAAAGGCTATTTTTAGATGAAGTGTATAGGCCATACATGTAAAATTTGAGGATAAAATTTTGGCCAAATTGGGGACCCCTATGGTATTCCAATTTTTGGTATTAGTTATTGGATTGAGATCCTTAGCTTTATGAACAATCACTAAGGAGTTAAGGTGTTTTTTATTGCTTAAATCCTCATAGGCTAAGTTTTGTGCAATTCCCATGTAAGTGTGAACTCTTTGATTGCATTAAAATAATTGGAAAAGGTCCTCAAAGGTTTGAATAGCTGTATTACATGTTCATCCACTAGTTTGGCATGTGTGGGAGGTCATTCATCAAGGAAAGGTACTCTCTTGTATAGTTTATAGAAGTGACTATCATAATTTATGTTTATTCCAGGGTTATCAATGTTTGAGGTGATGAGTGAAGGTTTAATTTCATGTTATAATCCATATCATGATCTAAAATACCATCATGTCTCCTTTTTCTATTCTAATAACACTTTCTCTAATCAATTCACAATCTTATAACATTTTGATTATTGTGTCCGTGCAAGCTACCTGTAATAATGAAGGTGATTTGACAATGGAGAGATGTGGTGTAAACTCATAAACACCTATGTGACTCTTTTCAAACTCTATTATATCATTAGGAAGATGAACCTTTTACTAAGCTCTAACTGTCAACACATAGACTTACATACAAACCGATTGCATACACAGTTTGTATAGGTGAATGGAGATGTTGAAGTGATATAACACTTGTTCAGGAAGTCTATAGGATCATTGATAGAGTGGCATGAACATTGACATAATTTTACTTCAAATTCTAAGCAAAGGAGTCAATGAGTTGTCTTAGTGACCTATGAAACTAAAATAGACCTACATGACCTAGATAGATAGGTCCTTATTATGGACTAAAAGTTAATTATTATCCAAAAAACACAAGAACAAAGTCAGGGTTAATCATAGCTCAATGCACACATGAAGTTTCATAAAACAATGAAGACACCAGACCATTTGAAGCTAAGATATGGTTAGAAGATAGAGTTCATATGAATTAATGTATAGACACAAGTCTATGTACATAAATAGGAAGGCAAAGATATGTGAATATCATGTAGTCAAATAGAACTTGTATAAGGTGATAAATAACTATAAATGAGTTTGGATGCTATTTAAATGCCATCATAAATTTTAAGACTAATTCCCAGTCCTCATGATTAAACTCTCTCCAATAGTCACCTAAAGCCATGCCTTGGATGGTATGAGCTAATAGGTTTATAGAGTGAAAATGTAGTACATTGATAAGGTTTCATAAGGTTAGTGAAGGGTTGGTAAACCTTAATAAGATGAATATTATGTCCACTAACCAAAAACAAGGTTTTGACCCTAAAACATAGTCAAAACACTTATCCAATAACCACCGACAATCACTCCTTAAGAAATTAGTCTTAACAATTTTGTGTTTGGGGAAGAGGTAGTGTTTTAGGAAATTTAGAGAAAGTTATGAACTCTCAATTATTATTAACGTTATTTAAATATGCAAGGATTGGCTTTGAATACCTAAAACCCTCAAATACAGTGAAACTATCCTATAGGCACTTACATTTTACAAGATAAACAAGATGGTTCTAAGACAAAAGAGAGGTGCATAGTGAATATGAAACATTGGAATATATATTATGTGATGGTGAAATATATGAAGATATCTTAATTCATGAGAGATCAAAAAGAGGTTCAAAAATAGGACTAGATAGATCTCTCTCGACCCCACACACATAGTCATATAACTACATGTCTACTTGCCTCATGAGAGACTTTGCTTAATGCAAAGAAAGAGTTTAAAATATATGATAAGTTGAGGAATGTAGAAAATTTGAATATGGTTTCATGTAAACAATAAGATATCATTTGGTTCTTAGACCCAATAACTAAACAATGGAAACCATGCCTTCTCAACCAATGCAAGTTATAGGCCAACTTACTTTTGGGAAATATTTACTTGTTTGAGAAGGTTTAAAGGTTTGTGTGGAGTTTGATAGGAATTTAAATAATTTTATTATGGTTTCATGGTGATGATATAACTCAAAGTGACCCTCATACCCAACAACAAAGGCATAAATATGTTAAGTCTTATCTAAGCCTAACAAACATACAAGTAGATGTAAAGATGTACAAGCATAGTCATGAGAAATTTATTTGGATTAAAATTTTATAGAATTAAGGACCTTTATGATATTTTAAGGATCATATACAAGAATTTAATGAAGTTATAATCCCTGAAAATGAGGGAAATGACTCAAAGAACCTAATAGGGTCAATTTAGCATACTTGGCTACAAATCCTAGGCTTGAGTAAATGAGGTTGCAAGAGACCTAATGGATAAAAATGGTGAATATGACCATTAAAATAGGTCAAGGTAAATGTTATATACCTATATGTGCCATCTTAAACTTAGACTAGGTACCAAAGTAACACTTTCACACATATTTTCTTTCCAAGCATCACAAAATATAGTCTATCAGTCGAGGATCTCCTAAACATGTTCATATCTTCCATGAAAGGCTTCATGGTGGATCAATATATTATTCATAAGATTAATCCCCTATATACTCATGATTCATGACATTTATATGTTAATGTATACCCTATCCTTTATAAATCATCCTTAAGAACTTTAGGCACTCACAAGTTGCCTACAAGACAAAATCTGACTTGATGAGAGAGAAAACAATTATAATGCATATATATGAGTTGTGTGACCTATTAAATGATGTGAATAATGTTTAAAACTCTCTTAATCATAACCCCATGCCATTTATTGGTATTTGTAGGTATATAGTTTAATGGAATAGGCCAAAAAGGACTATTTTAATCTATTTGGGAGGTTTGTGCAAGGTGTCAAAACTTAAAATTTTACATGGATGATATTTAATGGGTTATAAAACTAAATCACATTTTTTTGAGTTTTCACATGTGTGGGAGTCTTGTGGAGCCAAAAATAAATCTCTAGGTATGAAAACCTAGTTAGGAGAGAGAAATAAATGAAAAGGACACTTTCACTCACTCTCAAGACCTAAAACTTGGCATGAATTTGTAAAGACAAATTGGGTCCTAAAATATGTCTTCTATTTACTAGTAATATTCATACACTTATATAGACAAGGAGGCTTGTATGATATCAGGGCTATAAAGAATGAGGGCAAAATGGAGCTTTTGTTGAAAAATGAGTTTTGTAGTGTAGTTTAAGACCTCAAAATGAGTTTTTTTATGTCTAATACGAGTTTAATAGGTCATACATGGAGACAAATTAGTTTCATAATATGAATTCAAGTTTTGACACTTATAATCAAGATTGGTCTAGTGAGATAAAGAGATTTCTAGACACCTAGTAAGAGAATGAAGTGATGTGTCAAAGAGAACCTAAAGAGATCAATTGAGAGGTGTCAAGATTAGGGAAAAGTTGTAACTCAACATGATATTACCATAAATAAGGCCACTTGTCATTCCACAATCCAAGGCAAAGGGTAGTTTTAGAGAGCTAATAAAGGTGCCAAGTAAAGTTTGAAACTTCCATGACAATTAGAGTTAACTCATTCTAGATCTCTCTCTCTCTCTCTCTCTCTCTCTCTCTCTCTCTCTCTCTCTCTCTCTCTCTCTCTCTCTCTCTCTCTCTCTCTCTCTCTCTCTCTCTCTCTCTCTCTCTCTCTCTCTCTCTCTCTCTCCCTACTCCCTTCTCTCTTTTTTGTCTCAATTTATATATATGTGTGTGTGTGTGTGTGTGTGTGTGTGTGTGTGTGTGTGTATGTATGTATGTATACATGTATATATATATATATATATATATGTATATATATATATATACATATATATACATATATATACATATGTATACATGTATATATACATGTATATATATATACATACATACAAATATATATACACACACACATATATATACATATACATATATATATATATATGTATATGTATATATGTGTGTGTATATATATGTATGTATGTATATATATATACATGTATATATATGTATATATATACATGTATATATATGTATATATATATATACATGTATATATATGTATATATATATATATGTATGTATATATATGTATATACATATATATACATATATATGTATATATATATATATATACATATATATGTATATATATATATACATATGTATGTATATATATATATACATATATATGTATATATATATACATATGTATGTATATATATACATATATATACATATATATATATACATATATATGTATATATATACATATGTATGTATATATATATATACATATGTATGTATATATATACATACATATATATATATATATACACACACACACACACACACAGAGATATATATATATATGTATATATATATGTGTGTGTGTGTATATATACATTAATATATATATATATACACACACACATTATATATATATATATATACACATTATATATCTATATATATATATATTGCATCTTAATTGGCTAATTTTTAATCCTCAACCTAGGTATGGCATTTTATAAATGAATAATAACCTGGTTTTACCTTCTTTATGGATTGGTTTCAATATGCATGCTTGATTAGTTGATCTTGTTAAGTGATAGTCTTACTTACTTGACATTCTTATCCTTATTTAACATTCATGTTTACTTGGGAATCTTTTTTTTAGGTATATTGAAGTTCTCAAATAGAGTGCATAGGTGATTAGTGAATTATCTTTTCATTAGTGTCATGTCATGGCCTCTTGACTAGTCTTCCTATGTCAAGTTTTCTTCACAAACCTTCATGAAAAACATTGATGTAGAGAGGTAGTTTTGGATTAGTGTCATGTATAGTTTAGTATCTTTTTTTAAGTTCAATTTAAGTTGGTTGGTAATGACTAGATCATATTTAGTGAATCACCTCCATTAGAGTAGGTTTATCTCCCTTTTCCTCGAAAGTGTTATAATAGTGTTTAAGCCTATGTGATTAATCAAAAGGATCTATCCATTTAACCTATAGATTTAAATATCCAATAGGGTACCAAAAAATTTAGGTGTTTCCATGTTACATCAAAATTTTAAGGCTTGAAGTACCTTCTAAAGGACGTAAATTTGATCGATAATAGTTTTGACATGCTCAGTGGGATTAAGGTCCAAAGTTGTAGATGAATTATTAGTGTTTTTATTCTACCTATCAACCTTTGGATGAATTAAAAACATTAATGTGAATTTTTGAATAATAAACTAGATCTATCAGCCCAATCACTCATTCAAATTAAGTTATGTTTCATTTCATTATCTTGATGAAGTTGTTATGGCTGAGTTTGAGATGAATTTTATTTTTTATACAAGTTGATGAAGTATCTCAATTCAAATGTCACCTATACCATTCTTGTTATAATCCTTATAATTTTTTTCATGATCCATATAAATCTTATGGTTGGCCTACATTCCCTCTACATGACCATGATGTTGCATATGATCAACCTTCTCAAGCTCAAGATGTCCTTAGCCACTCCTCAAACCAATCCATTTCAAGTTTGAAATAAATTATTGTAGGATATGAGAGGTACACATTAGACATTAATACACGAATAAAATATAGTCAAGATACCCATATTCACCTCATTCATGACATTAAATATTCATTGCAGATAATGAAATAAGAATGGGCACCTATTGAGAGAGTAAACTGGCAAAGCTTCTAAAGTGAGATGATGGATGTAAGTGGTCTCCTTAAAATTATTGAGGATAATCTAATAAATCATGAAGAGTAGCAAGTCCAACTCCATTAACCTTATCTTTTTCTTATATGCCACATCAAATCTCATATATGCCACCCATTATCCCCTAAGAGACCATTCCAAGTAAACTTCCAAGTGTTTCAAATATTTCACATGTCCCTCAAACTCTTAATTCTTGGAATTCAATCCAAGAGAGAATTCAAAAATGGAAAGAGACTATTATTGAATAGCCTATTGTTGAAATCCAAGATTGAACTTCTCTTCCTCAAGAATCCCCTAAGAAATCTTTCTAAGACTATAATCTAGAATCAAGTGGTGAAGTCATGGAGTGAGCAAGGTGAGACAAGTATTTATTGGGGAGTTGAAGTCAAAGAAGAATCTAAGCCTATGCAAATATATTTCACCCCTCCTAAAGAGTCCTATTGTACCTCATACCAACCTTATTGTGTCCCTTATCCTCATGAATCTAATAATCACCTTTAATATAATCTATTCTAAGAGAATATATATTGGTAGATCAAAGAGTTAGAGATGAATATAAGGAAGGAGGAAGAAAACCAAAATCAAGAGGTTAAATAACTATGCCTAATCAAACCCCATTTCCTTATCCCCAAGAACCTCTATCTTATCCATCTTGGAGGTCTATCTAAGAATGTTTTCAAAACAATAATGAGACTCTAATTTATAAGGTTGAACATAAAGTTACAAATTTTGAAGAGACTTTAGAAGGCTATGATGAATATGAGGTGTTATTTGAATAAAACATCCCTTCCATTGCCCAACTAAATTTTCTTCCCCTCAAATATTTATTTTAATAAACCTTCATTCCCAAGGTTTCAAGTTCTAAGAGTATCCCCTTCATTCCCAAACCTATCCATGAGCCATCCACCATACCTCATATTCCCTCTCTAACTGATGAACTTACTCATCACCCTCTCACCATAACCCTCCTTGAAGAGGAATTTATCCTATGGGAGATAAGTGAAGAAGATAAAGCAATAGTTACATTTGATGAAGATGATTCAAGTGTATGTTATGAATAATTCACCATTAGTACTCCACTTAGTGAAAACAAACACAAGTTAGTCTTCTTGAATGAAGAAAGAGATGACCTTTATGAGTTTGCAACTGCAAACGAAGAGAGTGCCAATATTTTTACCTTGTATAATGAAAAGGTTGATCAATACATGAAAGATAAGGATTTTGAGAGGAACTCCTACCACATATCATCTTGGTCTATGAAGGTAGCAAAATTTTCAGCCTCTAATAGTTTTTCAAATCTAATATTTTGATCATCTTCAAGAGTGTCATAGTCATCATATATTTCTCTATAATGGACTTTTAGTATTGTTTGAACATGACAAAAGGAGTGGTATTCAATAAAAAGATGAAAACAACAAGACCAAAGCTTAAAAGGTAGCTTGTTTCATTCTATTCTTCATCTCATGGAGTAAGAGATTATACAAGCTTCCTCCTTGACCTAGGAAGAAGGAATTATTTTCAAGTCAGTTATATATAGTTAGTTTGTTCGTATTATTTATTGTGTTCCCTAAGTTCTTGATACCACATGTGTATGTTTTATTCTTTGCTTTGTGTGTGTTTCCTTTGTTTATGTTTGTATCAATGCTAAACTAGATTGTATTTTAATGATCAAGGTCTGTTTAGGTCTGAAACTAAGTGTAAAATAATATATTACCCAATGTAAGGACAAGGCTACCTATCCATTTTGCATTGTAGGCATGATACCCCAATGAATTACCAATTTGTTGACCAATTTTGACCCCCAAAGTCAAAATTTCAACCCCTATAGGCAATTTTTTTTGGTCATGTCTTATTAACCTATTTCAAGGTCTTTTCATGCTTTATATAGCTTTTAAAAAGTCTTCATAAAGCATTATTAGCATTGTTTAAGTTTTATTTAGAGAAATTAAGGTAAAGTCCTATAGTGGTCTTGCAGTGGTCTAGTCTTGTCAAGGAGTGATGGGAGTTAGTCAAGAAGTTTTATAGGTCATTATGTATACTTCAAGATCATTTTATGTCTTAATCACTTTGTTATAATATTTCATGTTGATTTGGAAACTTTAAAGCTCTTTTTCAAACTTTAAGGTAGCGTTTAATGAAGAAAAAAGAGGTTTTTGACAAAATCCAATGTATATTAAATATCCCCAAGATAAAAATACATAAAACAAACTTCCCAGGGACCTTGGATTAGTTAAATAACTACCATGCCTATCATCAAGTCAGATAAAAGTCAAAATCTTAAGTTTCAATGCTAAATAAGGGAGTTAAGGTACTTGTACAAACTTGTTGAGATCACTTTTAGTATTATTTGAACATGTCTTGAATAAAACCACCAAGAGTCTCAAGTCCATGATAGATAAATCTATGATGACTATGACACTCTTGGAGATGATCAAGAGATTGGACTTGAATAACTAGCAAAGGCTGAAATTGTTGCTACCTTCATAGACCAAGATGATATGTGGTAGAAGTTCAAAGAGATTTGTGATGAATTTGAGAATATTCAAGGGTATATATATCCTATTGGTCAAATTAAGGATGTCATATAGGCTTATTTCCTTATTTAAAGACAAGATAAAAATCTCCAAGGAACTATGTTTAAGGCTGATCCTATAAGCCAAGAGATGGTCATGTTTGAGATAAACACAAACATTAAGATAGGTCATGAGAAGGTTATTAAAACACAATATGAATTCACCTTCATAGGTGGTTAGTTTACAGCTACTATTTCTTCATTTGAGAACATGCCAAGAGGAGTGGCATTCAATAAGAAGATGAAAACAAAAATTCCAAAGCTTAAAAGGTAGTTTGCTTCATTCCATTCTTCATCTCATGGAGCAAGAGATTGTAAAACCTTCCTCTTAGATCTAGGAGGAAGGAATTATTTTTAGGTCAGTTTTATAAAGTTGGTTTATTCTTATTGTTTCTTGTGTTCCATAAGTGCTTGAAAGCACATGTGTATGTTTTTTCTTTGCTTTGTGTGTGTTGAATTTATTTATGTGTGTATTAACGTCAAATTCGATTGTATTTTCATGGTCAAGGTCTAGTCAAGTATGAAACCGAGTGCAAAAGAATCCATTACCTAATGGAAGGATAAAGCTACTTGTCCATTTAGCATTGTAGGCATGCTACCCCAATGAATTACCAATTTATTAACCAATTTTGACCTCCAAATTCAAAATTTAAACCCCTATAGGCAAAAAAAATTGGTCATGTATTTGTAACCTATTCCAAGGTCTTTTCATGCTTTATATAACTTTCAAAAAGTCTTCATAAAGCCTTCTTAGCATTGTTTAAGGTTTATTTAGAGAAATTAAGGTAAAGTCCTATAGTGGTCTTGTAGTGGTCTAGTCTTGTCAAGGAGTGATGGGATTTATTCAAGAAGTTTTATAGGTCCTTAGGTGTACTTCAAGGTCATTTTATGTCTTAATCACTTTGATATAAAATTTCATGTTGATTTGAAAACTTTAAAGCTCTTTTATAAACTTTAAAGTAGTGTTTGATGAAGTAAAAAGAGGTTTTTGACAAAATAAAATTTATACTAAATCTATCCAAGTGAAAAATACATAAAACACACTTCATAGGGACCTTGGATTAGTTTAATAACTACCACACCTATCATCAAGTTAGAATCTTGAGTTTCAATGCCAAATAAGGGAGTTAAGGTACTTGTATAGACTTATTGAGACCACTTGTAAGTAAAAATTGTTTTAGAACATCCTTTCATCTCTCATAGGTCATATTACATATTTGTATTAGGTTTCAAGTCCAATGGATGAAGAAAAATCCCTCTCCTCCTTCTCTCCCTTCACAATCTCATGAAGGTTGTTTTCAGATAAATGGTACAGGCTATACAAGTAAATTTGGGGGCTAATATTTTGGCCAAAGTTTTGGACCCGTATGGAGTTATAATTTATGGCATTGGTATTTTTATTGACATATTTAGCTTTATGAACAATCACTAAGGATGTAAGGTTCTTTTTTTAGGATTAAATCCCTAGAGGATGAGTTTTGTGCAATTTCCATACAAGTGTGAACTCTTAAATTACATGAAAATAGTTGGAAAAGGTCCTTAGAGGTCTAAATAACCATCTTAATTGTTAATCCACCATTTTGTAATGTGTGGGAGGTCATTTGGCAAGGAAAACTATTCTCTTCCATAGTTTACAAAAGTGACTACCATAATTTTTATTTGTTCCAAGGTTCTCAATGTCTGAGGTGATGATTGAAGGTTTCATTTAATGTTCTAATCCATATCATACTCTACAATACCATCATGTATCATTTATTTAATCCAACAACACCTTATCCAAGCAATTCATAATCTTCTCACATTTTGATGACTGTGTGTGTAAGGTGCCTGTAATAATAGAGTAATACAATGAAGGTGATTTGAAAATAGAGATATGTTGTGTAAAATTATAAACACATTTGTGACTCTTACTAAAATCCATTTTATCATCAAGAATTTGAACCTTGTGCTAATCTCCAATTATCAACACATAGACTTGGATGCAAATTGATTTCAAACACAATATGTACATGTGAATGGAGAGATTTAAGTTATATAATAATTGGTTAGGAAATACATAATTTCATTGATATATTGGCATGAAAATTAACATGCATTGATTTTAAATTCTAAGTAAAGGACTGAATAAATTGTCTTAGCAATCTATGCAAGCAAAAGAGACCTATATGTCCTCATTATGGACTAAAAGTTAATTGTTCTCCAAACAAAATCAAGAAAAAATTTAGGGTTAATCATATCTCAATGCACACATGAAGTTTCATATACCAATGAATACACTAAATGATTTGAATCCAAGAGATGGTTATAAGACAAAGTTCATAATCATTAATGCATAGACATAGGTATGTGTATAGAAATAGGAAATTAAAGGTCTAAGAATGTCATAAATTAGTCAAATTGAACTTGTAGAAGGTGAGGAATAACTCTTAATGAGTTTGTCTACTATTTAAATGTCATGACAAAGTTCAATATTATTTCCTAGGCCTCATGATAACACTCTCTCCAATAGTCACCTACTGCCATGCCTTGGAAGGTATGAGCTAATAGGTTCATATAGTGAAAATATAGTACATTGATAAAATTGTATAAGGTTAGTGAAGGGTTGGAAAAACTCAATAAGATGACTATTATGTACAATAACTAACAACAAGGTTATAACCCTAAAACATAGTCAAAAACCTTCTCTAATAACCACCTATAGTCACTCCATGAGAAGTAGTCTTACCAATTTTGTGTTTGGGGAAGAGGTAGTGTTTTAGGAAATTTATAGAGGATTGATATACTCCCAAGTAGTATAAATGTTATTTAAATATTCAAGGATTGTTTTTTAAGACCTAAAAACCTCAAATACAATTAGACTATCCTATGAGAACCTATAGTTTGTAAAATGAACAGGCTTGTTTTAAGCCTAAAGAGAGGGGAAACACACATATGAAACATTGGAATATAGCTTAGATTATGGTGAAATATATTAATCTATTTTAAGTCATGAGAGATAAAAATGAGGTTGATTAATAGGACTAGATAAAGCTCTCTCAACCCTGCACACATAGTCATATAACAAGACGTATGCTTGCCTCATGAAAAAAAAATTCTTGAGGAAAGGAAAGAGTTGAATACATATGATAAGTTGAGGAAAGGAAAAAATTTTAAGATGGTTTAATGGAAAAATAGGATATCATTTTGTTTTCAGACCCAATATCCAAACAATGGAAACCATGCCTATTCAACTAATGTAAGTTATAGACGTGCTTACTTTTGGGAAATATTTACTTGTTTGAGAAGGTTTAAAGGTATGTGTGAAGTATAAGATGAGGATAAAAAAATTGATTAATTATTCATAGTGATTATACAACTCAAAGTAACGCTTAGAGCCAATAATAAAGACATAATGATGTCAAGTTGTATCTAGGCCTAATAAGCATACAATTAGATGCACAAACCTACAAGGGTAGTCATGACAAAGTGTTTAGTTGGGTTTGAATTGAAAACCTTGAGGAACTTGAGGAGATGGTAAGGATAATATAAAAGCATTTCATGAATTTCTAATCCCTGAAAATGAAGGAAATGACTCAAAGAACATGTTAGGGTCGGTTAGCTTACTTGGCTATACACCCTAAGCTTGAGTAAATGAGGATAAAATAGACATAATGGAGTAAAATGGTGAATATGAAAATTTTAAAAGTTCAATTTACATGTTATATACCTATATGGGTCATATCCAACTCAGACTAAGTACCAAAGTAACACTTTCAGACCTATTTTCTTTCCAAGCATCACAGAATGCAGTCTATTAGCTGAGGGTCTCTAAAACATGCCCATATGCTCCATGAAAGGATTAATGGTGGATAAATATATTTGGAGTAAAATTAAACCCTTTTATACTCATGAATCATGGCATTTGGATGTTCATCCAAATCCTGTTCTTTATAAATCATCCTTAAGACCTTGAGGCACTCATAGGCCCCCTAAAAAACCAAATTTGACCCAATGAGAGAGAAAACAATTATAATTAATCCAAATGAGTTTTGTGACTTGTAAAATTAATTTAATAATGGCTAAAAATCTCCTAAGTATCACCCTATTCCATTGGTTGGTACTTTTAGGTATGAAATTATACAAAATAGGCCAAAAAGTATTGTTTTAAGCTATTTAAGAGGTCCATGCAAGGTGCTAATAGTTAAAAATTTACATGGATGATATTAAATGGGTTATTAAACTTGATAACACATTTATTTAAGGTTTCATATGTGTAGGAAGCCTATGTATCCAAAATTTAGTCTTTAGGTAGGTAGGCCTAATTGAGACCTAGTTAGGAGAAAGAAATAGATAAAAAAAGGACACTTCCACTCACTCTCAAGACCTAAAAATCAGAAAGGAGATATAAATACATATCAAGTCTTAAAATATGCCCTAAATTTACTATTAAAATCCATACAATTATCTAAATAAGTAATTTTGTATGATATTAGGGCTATAAGGTATGAGGCCAAAATGGAGCTTTTGGTGGAAAATGAGTTCTTAAGGGTATTTTGATACCTCAAAATGAGTTGTTTTATGTATTATATGATTTTTATATTGCATAAATAGGGATATAATTATTTTTATAAGATGAATTCAAGTTTTGACACTTGTAAGCAAGATTGACCCAGTGAGATGAAGAGATTTCTAGACACCTATCAAAGTAATGAAGTGATGTATCAAACAAAACCTAAAGAGATCAGTTGAAAGGTGATAAGAGTAGAGAAAATGTGTAACTAAACATGAAATTACCATGAATAAGGCCACTTTTCATTCCACAAGCCAAGGCAAAGGACAGTTTTGAAGAGCTTGTTAAGGTATCAGGTAAAGTTTGAAACTTCTATGCCACTAAGAGAATAAGAGCATCTTCAGAAGACTAACACTTGTCTTTTAGGACCTGATGGGTTAGTTTAAAACTTATTTATTATTTTAAATCCTTTTGTACACTTGTGTGTCTCTCTCTCTTATGCCCTTTTCTCTTTCTTCTCTCACTTTTTATATATATTGAGCCTTAATTGGATAAGTTTGTATCCTCCACCTGGGTATGGAGAATCCCTACCTATTTTAAGCCTTTTGTAAATGAATAATAACTTGGTTTTAACTTTTCCATGGACTATTTTCAATATCCATGATTGATTAGATGATCTTTCTAAGTGATAGGCTTACTTCTTTGGCGTATTTGTCCTTGTTTTACATTCATGTTTAGTTTGGAATCCTTTTTGCAGGTCTCTTGAAGTGTTAAAATGGAGTGTGTAGGCATTTAGTGAGTTGTATTTTCATTAGTGTCATGTCATGACATCTTGACTAGTACTCCTAGCTCAATCTTGCTTCACAAACTTTCATGAGAAATATTGATGTAGAGAGGTAGCTTTAGATTAGTGTCATGTATAGGTTAGTCTCTTTTTTGAAGTGTAATTATAGTTTGTTTGTGGTTATTAGATCATATTTAGTGAATCACCTCCATTAGAGTAGTTTTATCTCCCTTTTTCTAGAAAATGTTAGATTAGTGTTTGAGACTAAGTGATTCATCAAGGGGAGCTAGCTTTTTAACCTAGAGATTCACCTCTCTAATAGGGTACCCATAACCTTGAGGTGTTTCCATGTTACATCAAATTTTTAAGGATTGAATTACCTTCAAAAGGGTGAAAATTTTATTGATGACAGAATCATGGAAGATAAAATGTCAAAAAGAATAGTTCAACATCATGTTCAATGTGTATTAGACTATGCATTTGAGAATAAAATCCATACAAAATGATGTCAACTATTTGTTCAATTAATGAAAATGCAAAAAATTCACCCTATGATGCATAATTTAGTGTTAGGAACATTAAAAATGGATGAAATAAATATTACAATAATAAAGAATCTATTTATTACATTTAATGTAATAGGCAATAAAAGTCAAAAAAATATAATAATATGGAAAGATGAGTAATAATGGAATCTATAGTGAGTAAGTCAAAATGTAAAGATCAATTTATTAGTGAAATAATTAAATCCTTGAAATTAAATGGAAAAACTCTAATAAATGTCACAAAAAGATGAACAAGGCTTCATGGACCTTCACTCACATATTGTTGGGTGTTTAGTGGTAGACTCCCATGAAAAGATAAGGTATTAGTTGAAGGAACAAGACATTTGATTGAATTTTTTTGGCATGAAAACAAAAGGGTCTCATATAATATAAAATGTGTTATTAAAAGAAGAAAAGGCTCAAAAAACCATGAGCCACATGAAAAACATTTCCTAGACATGACTCAAATAGATTTTTATAAAAAGTTTTTTGAAAATTTTAATGGCTAATTGATAATTAGCTAAAGGTAATTTGAGATGTGCAAGACTTTATATGTTAAAATCAACCAAGCACACACCACATGTTGTTTTAGGGTGCATATTTTGCATTTTGATGATTTTCATCATATGCATTATACTTTATAAACTAACGAGATTTCAAAGGAATGTAGGGTGTCTCCCCCACCTAAGACATCAAGAGAATTAATCCAAAGTCTTTCTATCATAAACCTAAGGGATAATTTTTTTTCACCAAACAATGTTTAGATTGCACATGTAAAAATTGTGGTGGTTTGTCAAAATTGATGAGCTATATATGTAAAAAAAATTCACATGAATTTGAAAAGTAGTTGATTATAATAAGTAAAAATTTGGAAAGTATGTGTTAAAATATGGAAAATATTCATTAAGATGTGAGTTGGTTATGACCAAAGTTTTTGTATATAATTTCATGTTTAAATTCAATAATAATATTATCTATCAATATGAAATACACACACATAAATCAAAATGATTACATAAACAATTTAAAGTATGTAAAAATAGCTTCCTCGTTAGCACCATTTTTTTAGTTATGGATAGAACTACACACTACAAACACAAAATGAGGTTCAATCCCAATACTACAATTCAATTCAAGTTGGAATTTTCATTCATATTACATTCACACATGCACCTAATAGTACATATAACAATAGAAATATTTTTATGGACTACCAGTTTTATATGAGAAATGATAGATCACATTCTCCAGAGTTTGTCTACGTTTTTTTTTTGGTATTTTATATAAATATGAATTCAAGAGAAATCATGTTGCATACACACTAAATTTGGTCATACAATTGTGAAGGGTAGTTTAAGAATTCTTAAATGTTTTACTAATTAATTAGAATGCATAAGAAGAATGGTGTTCGACATTTTTAGAGATTATTTGGCATTGACATGAAAAAGGGGAACATGATTGTGTAAAAATATCCTTTAAAAGAGATCAGGGAAAGCACAAGGATGGTGCTTATTTGATTTATACCGCAAGTATTGTGACTTGGTGTAATGAAACTCTTGTGTGAATATTCTTTTGGTTAATAATGGAAAAACACAAGGAAATGTATGAAGATTGTAGAATAATACCTGGATTGAGTGTTTTTCACTCCATTGAAAACTCAAATTTAAGCTCATGGACTATTCATACTAGGGATATGGCATGTTTTTGTTTCACATGTATGAAATTTAATTGGAATGAATGTGAGTCAAAAGAATGCGCTGAAAAATGGTATTGTAGATCCATATTACCTGTAGAGAGTATCCATTCACTCCAATAATTGATGGATCATGAAATGGCATCATCATTTGAATCTGACCACATCTCAGATCTTGTGTAACTAGGTACAGTTTATTCTTAAATTAACTATAAAATCTTAATTAGATATTAGTGATATCTTTATTTTTTCCTTGATGTGCTTATAATTTTATTATACTTAAAATGTAGGGCATGTTTTTGTAGTCATTACACTTGAATACATTGATGAGGGAACATACTACTAATTGTGTCACTCTATAGAGGCCAAAAAATAATTAACCAAAAAATTTATGGATGAAGAAGAGCTAATTTATCCCACTAGATCACTACTTGGTTACAAGAACCTGGCTTCATAGGTATTATCAATAAAAAATTAAAAAAATGTTATTTTAGTACTTTGAAACACATAGGGTGGTGCTTCATTATTAAAATTTGTTTATTGATACAAATATTCAAGTGATAAAATGTCATGGAAAGCCTCACATTAGAATTTTTTGGAAAGTGCATGAATTTGACCATGAAGTGATTATTGAAACACTTGAAAATAGAGTTGATCCTGAAGGTATGTTAGATTGAATTGGTAAGTTTATCTTGTATTTCAAATTAATATACTTAACTTATTTGATTTAACTTATTTTAATTCTAAATTATTTTATCATTATGTGTTTATTTCTATTTCAAAATCTTACTAACAATTTTAATATAGGTCAGTGGCATCGGATGAACTTCCACCTTCACATGGTTGGTGTTGTGAATAGAGAAGTTTACCTTATTGAAAAAGATATAAGACAAAAAATAATTTATATTAATGTTATCTACACTTAGGAAAATAGATTTTCACCTTCTCTTCATTCTTCATTTTAAAAGAACAATAAAAATGTCTTATCTATGCCTTAATTATGGTCTAGAGTTAGAGATAATTCTCCCAAGATTTATTATAAGAGTTTTCCATGCACATGTAAGAGATGATTACTCATATATATCCCTCATATATCTCATGCAACACATAATAATAGTTTTCTCAATTTTCACACTTAGGGATGATGAGATTCTCTTAAGTGATGCATCCAATCAACTAAAACCTTCACTCTTGGGGCCTGACCGAGACTAGACAATGGATGTTATAGCCTTAAAATGCCTATTTAAACATGTTCAATTAGATAGTTCATCAATCAGGCTAATGAATTAGAATATATGGCCCCAATTTACCAACTTTTATCCCATTTTAAGAGATTTGGATACAATAAAAATATCTTTTCTTCATCTCACCTAGCTAAACTTAGAGAGAATCCTCCTAATCTTTTTGATTGGACTCATTTGTGCATGTGTCAGAGCTGATGGTTCATATCTATCCCTCATGGTTATCTTACAAACATGATTAAAGTTTGCTTATTTTACACACTCAGGGATGAGTAGATTCTCTTAAGGGATGCATTTGATCAACCGCAAACTTCACCCCCAATGTGCAGCTGAGATTGAATAATGGCCATGCTAGACTTAAAATATTTATCCATACATGTCCACATAGATGGTCATCAACTGTGATAATGAATCAAAATATATGGCCCCTCTGAACAACTTTTGGCCCATTATAAGAGATTTGGATCAAAGATAAACCTTATTTCTACATATTTCCTAGATCAAGTTAGATAAAATCCTCCTAGTCTTTCTTATAAGACTCATCCATGCATGTGTAGGAGTTGAAGTTTTGTTTCCAACCCTTGTGCTTCTCTTGTAATGTACAATAGAAGTTAACTAATTTTTCAAACTCAAATATACCTCTTAAGGGATGAATTTTATCAAATAGACCTTCCCTCCTAGGGCCTAACTAATATCAAATAATGGTCATTCTAGCTTTAAAATGCCCAATCCGAATGTGTCCATGTAGATGGTTCATTGATTGGACTAATGAGTTAAAATATGCGGCCCCTAATGATCAAAATTTGGCTTATTCTAAGAGATTTGGTTTCAATAGAAAGCTCATTTCCACATCTCACCCTTTTTGAGTTAGAGGACATCCTCCCAGGCTTTCTTGTAGGACTCATCCATACATATGTGGTATTTGACAACTTGTTTATAACCCTCATAGTTCTCTTACAATGCATGACCAAAGTTGGAGGAGGATCTTAACCAAAATTGGGAAATATAAGATTATTAAATATTTTAACTACCTAATATGCATCAAATTTATTAAGAGGGAGACTTTAAAACCTTCAACAAGTATAAAAGGACAAAATTGTCATCACTAGAGGGACTAATAAAGGGTCTACATCCAAAATAGAAGTTTGTGTAATATGTGAAGGAGTAATGTAAGGTTTAAATATGAATTAATGTTTATGGTAGGTTTAAATAGGTCTAATAAGATGTGTGAAGGTCATTCAATGTGATAATGGTAATAAAAATGAAGTCTCTTGTATATTTAAGCATATAAAGGGTTAAAATTGCATGAGAGAGGAGTTGGAGTGTTGTAAGAGGATTTTGATTTAGAATTATTGAGAATGTTTATCCAAATAAACCAATGAAATAATTACCAATAGAGTTTATAATACAATATAACATTCATATTTTCATGTATTATGAGTAGTTTATAGGTTGAAGCCTTTTTGGAATGTTTGCAGGCTAAGCAGGGTAATATAGACCTGCTAAAGTATTGAAATATTGGTATTTTGAAGACATTTTTTATTGATCAAGATGATTAGCTTGTACATAGAGGTGTAATGGGTAATTATAGATCTTGTTTAAAATAATTAGGTTTTAAAATATTACTAACTTTAATAATACCTTTTTAGGTGATCTCATCCTGTACGCTACCATGAAACCCTAGGCCATCCTAAAATCATTGTATCTTATGATTTATCTATTTCAAAGATATAAAATTTATAGGGTAGATGAGAGATGATGTATAAAAACTATTGGATAAGGTTATAAGTGATTTGGAGGTTTGAGGAGTGATTGATAGGAGTTTCAGGACTATTGATCTTAAAAACCTATTGTTCTTGTCAAAAGTAAATTGTCAAGTAAGATTTTAATAGTTTTGGATACCTAGAAAAGAAGGATGGATTTTTAAACATGAAATATAAGGTGTATAAGTATGAATGGTATATTTATAAGGAAAAAATAATTTTTTTAATAGGAGGATGGTGTCAATAAATCTCAAAACCTACTTGTATTAATATAAAACTTTGTAAATATGCCTTGGATGGATGTTTGGTGTTAAATCAAGGCTTAGAAAATTTTGTAGGAATTGAATAAAGCATAAATAAAACTTAAATATTTACCAAATGTGAGTGAATTTTTTAAAAAAATAAACTATCTAATTTTATATCCTCTCAGCCTTACACATGCCTATTTAAGGCCAACCTAGGGTTTCCAATTATAATTAGAATATGTTTCGTTAAAACCATTAAAATTTATTAAAATATTATAATATAGTGTAGATTATATATTTATTTAATATTAATGAGGTTTTATATTATTAAAATTTTTTTATTGTATGGTTTTCCAAATTGTGTCATTATACTAGACCTAAAGAAGCCTAATTGACAAACGAGTGAGTTGAGTTAGCTGGGTTTCATGGAGATTTGTATCATAAAACTTGGAATGGAGTTGAATAATGATAATGAGTACTTGAAAATGTCTCTTTTATTAATATAAATTGATTTTCATGTCTATACCTACTAGGTTTACATGTTTTGAGGGCTACTAGAGAAGGAGGATTGAAGAAGGAAGGTGTATTCGAGTTGGGAGTTTTGACTTGAGGACATGTAAGAGATCTAATGAGAAGGTATATGTCCCTATATGAACTATAAGTATGTCTAGAGTCATTGAAAAATTAATTATATCTTTAGGCCTTAAAACTATGATAAATAATAATCAAGCTTAGAGGAAAATTAGAAAGTAAAGTTATGAGAGCAGGTTATGATATTATGGGGATTATGATAAGAAGGAGACAATATAAATGAAGGTAAAGAGTGATATATATTTAAAGAGAGAGTTAGAATTATATTAATTATATGCATGAAGGAAGCTATTGAGTTCACTGTGTGTGAGAGGATGAAATTTTCACTAAAGAAGATGAGATTTAAAAAAGGGATGAAAGTTTAATGATCAAGAAGGAGGTCTAGAACTATAGACCTAAATCAAAGTAATCAATCCTAAGAGTAGGCCTAGAGGAGATTTAGAGTTCAAATTTGAGTATAAGAAGAGAGAGTTTAGAGGGATATAAAGGTGATATGTCTTGTAGAGAGAAGAGGACTATGTAGGCAAGAGGTTTATGAACCTAGTGAATTCGAGAATGAGAAAGGGTGTTCAAGGGAGAAGTAAAGGACATTTTATCCATGTAAAGGATCATACCAAGTAGAGAGGAGATTCAAATTAGAGATCAGAGATAGGATAATTACTAATTTAAGCATATGTTCCATTTACATCAGGTCTATTTTTTCATTTACATCAGAAGGCCTTAAAAATAATCAATTCAATGTTAAGTCATGCATTACAATACACTGTTATTAATTTTGAGACCATAAGACCATAAATGAGCCTTTCTAATAGTCATGCACCTTTACTAGGTGATGAATTTATCCAAGAACATCAAAGACTCTTTATTACAAATTTGAATTTATTTTTGGAGGGAAAATATATGATAAGAATCAGAGGAGAATGGTTCAGAGATATGATCCATACAAGAGTCAAACATAGTCATAGGAATAATTTAATTCTACAAATAATATTATGCACACACTATTCTATTAATTCTCCATACTCTGATTCTCATAACATTCTATGAGATTACAAATATATAGGAATTATATTCCTATATCCTCTCCCCTTATTTCTCACCTGAAATCCAATCTCCTAAAATAAGCTATGTGAGTTTGTTCATTCAACAAACTCACAATAATAATAAACTATATTATTAATATGAATTACGTTAATACAACTCATGGTTAACAATATTAAAACATTAATAATGTTACAAAATATATTCATAACATTCACTCCCCTATTGTTAACATTATTAATCCTAACAACTACCAATCCCCTAATGTGAACAATATTTTCTAACATACACTCCTATAGGTTTTACATGAATGAGTTCTATTTAATACCTGTTCATGTTCTAAATGGTTTTCAAGGAGAACTACCAACTCCAAAAATGGTTTTATAGTGGAACCATTAACCACTTTGTATGTATTTTTCAAGGAGAACTACCAACTCCTCAGTATGTGATTTTCTAGTGGAACCACCAACCACTCCATAGCAATGTACATGTTTCCTCACTCACTTTTTAAAAAGTGAACAATATAGTAAAAATATTCTATGAATACGAATGTCACATCTATTCTTATTCTACCACACATGCAAAAAATAAAAAAGCATAAAAGAAAGAAGATAACCATTACAATAAAGCAATCTCATTGTTGGAGATTAACAAGATATGTTATTTATCCTCCAGCCTCCTTTTGCCAAGAACTACACACAAATATGATCAATGGAATTTTTAAGACTATGCCTGTTACTAATCTCACACTTTTATTACACAAAAATAGTGAGTCTAACTATAGCTTTCATAGTATGGGAAACAAAAAAAATAATTAAGTTACCCCTCAATCATTATATTACTCCATCATAAAATGATTTAGGTTCTTTAGGCTGACTTAACTTGCTCTGATACCACTAATAATAATAAAAATAGAAGGATTTAGATATCTAATCCATACAAGAGTTGAACATAGTCACGGGAAGAATTTAATTGCACAAATAAAATTTTGCACACACTATTCTATTATTTCTCCATGCTCTGATTCTCATAACATTCTGTGAGATTACAAATATATAGGATTTGTATTCCTATATTCTCTCCCCTTATTTCCCACCTGAAATTCAATCTCCTAAAATAAGATACATGAGTTTTATTATTCAACAAACTCACAATAATAATAAACTATATTATTAATATGAGTTGTGTTAATACAACTCATGATTAATAATATTACAACATTAATAATGTTACCCAATATATTCATAACAATATAAACACCCCATAATTGAGTTATTACAAAAAACTTGAAGCTGTGATAAGCTATTTATTAAGGAAAACACACTTTACACACCCTAATGGATGATTTTCCTACATCACTAGACCTACTAACAACTATGATCAAGTACAACTTATAATATATACATCCCTGAAATTGATCACAAGTCTACTTGCATCACAATTGGAAATTGATATGTAATTAAATGTAAATGAAACAAGTAAATAGTAAATTAATCCTTCATCACTAAACCTCCTAAAAAATATGATCAAGTACAAATTACACTATTTACATCCTTGAAATTGATCACAAGTCCACTTACATCACAATTTTAAATTGATATGTAATAAGTTGTAAATGAAACAAGTAAATAGTAAATATCACATTGAAATGTAAAATATACATAATGATGAAGCACCTAACTTAGAGAATAATGTGGATTTGTTTAGCCCCATATGAAGTAATAATGATCATTTACCAATAATATTTGTAAACATTAAATGATCAAAGTAGAAAATATGCATAGGTAAAGGAATCCTATTATTGAATAGTTTATATGTGTATATGCAAAGTTATATGTCATAATTTAACATAAAAATAGGACATATATCAATAAAATATGTATACCATAACATGTACAGAGACAAAATTCACCATATAGGCATATAATATGGGCCATATCGGCATACATAATCGATTTTGCTTACAATTAGACCCCTAGCACAACAACTAGCTATCTTGATCCTCAATCCCTCCAAACAAATTGCACTTTATTGGCATATATGTAGAGTTAGGGGTGTTATATGCCTTAGTATGAAGAGATAAGCTCTTCTCAGCATGTGAGTCATTCCGTATTTCATCCACAACCTCTAAAAATTGTTGTGTCTGCACAACATATGAAATATAAAAATTAATGCATTAAAGTTGTATATTGAAAATGATAATTTTTTCAAGAACAAAATTTTGCAAAATGATTACCCACTCATCATATTCCATCTAAATGGTTGTCTAGGGATAATATATTATGGGGAATCCTATGGAGCATACATATATCATTATATTTAGATATGCATACATTTATGTAAATATGACATAGAATATCATTGTTTAAAGCTAAAAAATAATTGTACTATGTGTTTTCACCAGTGTAGGAACCTGAATCATGATCTAATGTAGAGAGAGTGGATCCTCAGATGTAGCCACAACATCAATAAAACCTTATTTTCATCTATGAGGGTTTCCCATAGCATCCTTCATCATCTATAAAACTAATAAATTAATAATGTGTGAATCCAATGAACATGATAAAAATATATGACTATAATATATATCTTAAAACATAGTTTTTTGTTCAAGGGACAATAAACATATATGAATAAATATGTAATTTAAAAGTTTCCAAACTTGTATATAGGGTACACACATGCCAATTACAACCTCTATAATAGATTCAAGTCATGTTGAGCTACCCAAAATATTACCACTCATCTATACAAGCAACAAATAACAACTTTAGTCAAATAAATTAGTCAATTAAGTAAACACATACTAGAAAACAAACCTAATATTCTTTTTAAACAATTAACAAACTATAATTAAAATTAAACCTATGTATCAAATATAGATGGTGAAGTTGATAAATCCTATAGAGTGGGTTGATGTATCCTAAGTAGAGTTGGTGAAGCTAGTACATTTGGCATAGTGTCTAACATGCTAGTGTCATGAATTGCTAAAACATCTATAGGTGGCATATGTTCTGTCATGGTATTCTCATGAGATCCTAAAGCATCTATAGATGGCATATGATTTGGCATGGTATTCTCAATAAATTTAATTTGAGTATGTCACACCTAAACATGAGGTCCCATACACTTCCTCCAACATGATGTGAAATGAGTATGAGGAGTGACATTAACACATATACAAACATAACCAAAACCACTATTGCTATTACCACTACCACCAACACTCCTAGCATCTCTACCACTAACACCACCTATGGGCTAAGTAGAACTCTTCAATGTATGCATACCATGATCAATCATAACTTATGTCAGACTCATAACCACATCAAGGGTGTCCATCTATATGTTATGATAATTTTTTTAGGAATAGAGGCATGTAATAATGTCCTATTTATTTGAGATCGGTTATGATGGTTTTGGTCTCACTTACTACCAAATCTATCAAATGAAGACCCACCTCCCCTACCTTGGGAGGCCTTCATGTCAAAATAGTTTGGAATTTATTACAACATAAACTCATAATAAAAATTTATCAAAAAGTATAAAAAAACTTTATTATTTTTGTATGGAGACTTATCAAACATCATCCACCACCTATCCCAAAAGTTGTTTTTCATCTCCTAATGAACACACCAATTAATACTAATATGTTTTAAATTCATTGGTGGGCGTTGGCTGGTTTCAAACTTAACAAACAAAGTGCACATAGATTATTTTGTTATTTTTTTCTTAACATCTTCATATGATTTTTTTTGAAAATAAAATTGTTTCATGGAATCTCTTTGATGAAACATTACATCAAGTTATGAAGTTACATTTCCCATGTCATTAAAAATAATCTCTAGTGTATTGGTAAGTGAAATGTGTGCAATATTAGCTAAGGAGTGATGAAAAACATTGATGATTATTTGTAATTGTTAAAGTTTTAAATTGTATTTTTCATACAATTAAACTTTTTGTGTAAAATTAAACTATTTAGGGTTTTGTCTCACATTTTCTTCATGCAATGGATCTATTGTTCAATTATGTATTTATATTTAAATAAAAATACAAGTTTTTAAAGGTAATGATGCAAGAGAATGTAATGAAAACCTAAACTCAAAACCCTACTTGCATAGATAAATATAAATAAAAATGGAAAAATTTAAATTTAAAAATCAACATACCTGAGGTAGCAACCCAAATATCAAATGTCATTATAAGGATGCAAATCCAAAGCACACATGTGGATCACAAGAGAAATGTGAAGAGAAAAAAAGGTAAAAATCCAACTATGAGTTTAAGTTACAGTAATAAAATGAAAAGAAAAAAAATAAGGGCATAGACATTTTATGTTTTACAAAGGGTGTTCTCACTTTTCAAAGGGTGTACACCCTTGAGGATCAGTCGCAAGCTTGAGTCATGAAAATTTTAAAAAAGTGCATATAACTTTGTAAAAAAATTCAAAGTTGGGGAGATATCATACTTTTTATCCCCAAAATTTATGCATTGACCCATTACGTAAGATTAAAGAGATAAGGGACAAGTTTAAGCTCTATATTAAATAACTGAGCTGAAGACAAACCCAATCTCTAAGGCTCAACAACCTTTGATCACATATGCAAGATCTAGATTACCCCAAGGATGATTACAATAAGTGTCATAGGACAAACTAAAAATTACTATTCAATGATTATGGAATGTCCAAGATCCACATATATGATGAATTAAGTTCACATTACCTATTTCACATGTTTGACAATAACTACTAACACCCACAACTTTTGCAATCTCATTCACATTGGAATCGACAAGTCAAGAGGTATTGTCGGATGTCACCCATCTCAACTTTGATAAATATATTGAAGTATATGTTGCATTTTAAGATTAAATTATGTATAAAAAATATGTGATAGAATTATGGAATCCTTTAGTTGTGAGAGGATAATTTAGACCTTCATGAATATCTATCCAAGCCATAAAATATAATTGATGACACTTTCCTAGTTCTGGTCATTCATGTTTTGGGAAAACAAGTCATGTTTGAGGAGAAGTAGTTAAATAACATACTAAATTAGCTCACAAAGGTTAATAATTGTGAGTGGAATTAGAATTCATCTTTAATATACTTTAATAATATTAGAAATTAGTTGATATCACAATGCATCAAGACATTCATATTTATCATAGTATACTCGATTGGAAGAGTTAGCTATAGGATGAATAGAATGAAATAATGCCATACCTCTTTTACGATGATAAATCCAAGTCAATAATGGAGATTCAAACATCCCAAATTTATAAACTTAACTTTGTGTTCAAATATGCTCTTGATCTGTGTGTCAACATAATGGAAAGGATGCACACCTAGGAAGATGAGATGCTATGAAGTAGGCTTTTTAGCATCCAAATGTAGTGATATGTAGATAGGATTGACCAAATCATATAGGATATCCAATAGAAAGTCTAATAAAATAATCTAGTCATTTTAACTATAGAGGATGAATATATCCAAACCATCATACATAAATAAGATCCTCTATGTAGGCTTATAAGTATAGTATGGGATGTCTTAGTAGATCAGCTAAAATTTAAGTATGATTTATTGAATCACAACACTTCAATCATACTCATGGTTGATGAACCAAATTTCATATCATATACTTATCTTATTCAAGAGTTGAGATTAAGAAAAGCATAGAAAAAAGAACCTCCACCACAAAAAATGCTTTGACCATCCAAATCCAAATAACACCATATTCAACAATGGATTTAGAAACAACTTCATCATCACAGGCTAAGTTAACTCCAAATTCATAGTCTATGCCTCCTCATTCTCAATAGATAATGTGAATAATTGTTTTAAACCTTTAAAGATTATAAAAGTTAGGGAAGGCCATAATATTTAGAAGTGGGGATATAAAGGTTGAAAACCCACAAAAGATAACCTCTAGTTATTCCAATATAATGAAAACCCATAAAGGTTGATAGGTTGGTATGTTGGTTAGTTGAAAACTTGAAAATGTGGCTAATCAGTGTGTAAAATGTGAAAATTTTTAAATGGAACTTTGAGAAATAACCACAATCATTTCCTTTTAACCAACCCCTCAGTTTTTTTTTAGCATGAGCAACTTCACTAGCTCTTGACTTCAACACACTTTCTATGACTTTATCTTAAGATGAAACAACTATTTAAATTCTAGAAAGTGTTGGTAAAATAATTCAAAGTGTAAAATCACAAATTATGTATAAGTGACAAGTGTGTGATGTATAAATTGATCTATAATTATTTTTATGCATTTTTACATGTGTTTGCATATCAAAATATTGTAGAAGACAAAAATACTCATTTGGCTTAAGAAGTGAAAGGTTAGGTATGTGAAGTGATAAAGCATACTTGAAGATCTATAAATATTCTATTATTATAAATTAAATGTAATTACAATTTGGGAGATAATAATATAGAGATTGATTGATGGTTCTAATGAATGTTTTTTGTGTTTTACCATGCACATTTCTTTCCCTATTATGGTTGAACCTATGTATTCAATATAATTATGTATGATATGGGTTTATAAATTATTTTAAAAAAATAATCTAATAAGTATGAATGAACCAAGATAACATATCCCCATATGAGTTTTTAAATATGCAAATAATCTCACATAAAACAAACATTAACATGTTTGGATGGGAATTTTAAAGAACCTCTACTAACATACCCATTTAAAAATAAGAATCCCCATGACCATGGCTCCATGTTTTTTATAAGGGTGTTTCATATTGTGGGGTGTGATATAAATAGAGTTCATGAAACCATCAAATGTGATATATAGGATAAGTACCACACCCCTTATCACTACACTTTCAATGTCACTAGTAGTTTCATAAATTTATGATACTTTTAATGTCAGATTTTTAATTTTATAATCCGTAACACAAGTTTTCACCAAACATTTAATCTGATGCAAAGTGTGTAATTATTGAAATAAAGTGCATTAGGGCCAAACTAACACTTAATATATCAAATAAAAATTATTTAAAATTAGCATTTTTTCTTATAATGACACATGTTTTGTTAATATTTGGCTTAAGTGATGTAATTACATCAACTCTATTCCACAATCATGCAATTTATCTTTTTATCAAATTTTATACTTTTTTAACCTCCCATAAATTAATATTTAATAATTTATTTTTGATTTATTAAATGAAATTTATTTATCCCATTAAAAGCTTAAAATTTTAATTTATATCCATTAAGGGAGGTCATATGAGTGCCCCTACATGTATCGATCATTATTGAAATACTCCCATATCTAGATTTAACCACTACACTAATTAAGCACACTTGAAATGGGAATTTTGAATGTATCTAACATTTAAGTATTTGAGTCCAATGTATCATCTCTTAATTTTAAAATTTGATGTAATTTAAATTCAATCATGAATACTAACCATTCATATTCAGATAACCATGCCTTAAAAATATTTGAACTCTACTTAAACATTTTATTGCTCATAGTTTGCCTTTCAAACCCCATATAGCTTAAGCAAACTTTTTAGTATACATGGTCTTTAAACCCTCCCATCTAGATCAAATCCAAAGCTAAATTTTCAACCATTTTCAAGAAAAAAACTCTATTAATAACCACCAAAATTAAACCTAATTAAAAATAACTAATATAAACTCTCTCCATTTAAAATATATTTATTTTCATTCAACAACTTAAAATTTTATGTGAAAATAATGAACTACATTCAGTGCTTGTTATTTTCATAATACACACTCTTGGAAAAGGAAATTAAAGGGAAAGAGAATTTATAATAATGAAAATGTAAAGGATTAAACTATGATATCTAGTCTGATATTTATATGCCTAAATTACGAAACAAGGGTTAAAGTAATTAAAGTTAAAAGAAAACCTGGTATTTGGTTAAACTTGGACATATCCTAGATAAAAATATTTGTATGATAGGCAATTAAAAATATAGCCAACCATTTCAATGAGATGTGGGTTAGTTTTTTATGTGGCTTGGTTGTTTTAAGCCCCACCCATTTTCAAATATTTGGAAAGGCATATGAGGTTGGTTATATTTTTGGGGCTGCTAATAGTTCCTAGTTATTCTTGAGTCTTTTGGTGGCCATTATTGGTAATTATTGGTATACATGTAGTATTACATGGGGATATAGGCCCTTGATTGTGTTCTAGACTAGTTCATGCTCAGATCAAAAGTCGTCAACTAGCAAATAAATAAATAACCAACCACACAAATTATGGTAGTGGAAAATAATAGAAAATTTTCAATATTAATGATGAGTCATAATATTGAAAAAAATTCATCATTGTTGTTTGGGCCATGATCACATAATACTAAAATAAATTTCCTCATTTTTGCTTTGAACTATGAACTAATGTATTAGTGGAAACATTTCATGAATTTTTATGGCATATTTATTACCAAATTATTCTTCTTTAAAATCACTATTGTCATGTACACCAATATTTTCTTTCAAATTTAGAAAAATGCATACATAATTAAAAAATTAATTTATAATATATGCCACAAAACTAAAATAAAATATATATACATTACCCTAAAAAAAACACCACTAAAAAAAATTCAATTTTTCTTTATTTTATAACTAAGTGGGAAAATTTGAAAACAAATATTGGATTGGACACAAAAAAGAGTGCTATAATGGCCAAATGTTTATTTTATTAAAAAATCAATTTAGGTGTTATAACAAATTAAAATCATAATTAGTTGACATAGGTAAAAATTAATCTATAATTAAGTGTACAAGATAGTTGTTTAATTCTATCGAAGTGGTCAGAATGTTATCACCAGTTTTGTGAGAAGAATAAGTTAAGGTTAGTTAATTATTATTCCTATAACACCCATTCCTAAGATAATATATAAAATAGCATCTTGTAATAATCACAGTTATACCTTTGGTCCAAGGCTGAAGGTGGATGCACATTATTGATCCCCTAGTTTTATCTCTATAACTCTCTATTTATAGTACCAAATAAATTATATTTGGAAATAACTTATTGAATTATGAGTAACAAAATGAAAATAAAACCAACTAAGCGCTTAACAACTATAAAAATGCTCTTATCTCTCGACTTAAATTCATTTTTATCATTTGTCTCATATAAATATAGTATATCCAACTAATTTCATTTTGTATAATGATAGTTTGATCAATCTCTAATATTCAATAATATCTATGTAGAATAATTAGGAAGTTCAGAAAGAATCTAAATTATGATTACATAATAAGTGTATTGTAAGGTCTAATCACTTACATCAATATATTCATGAGTCTTCCAACAATGTCACTACAATAATATCATCAATTATGATGGCACATAAAGATATGGATAATATTATATTAATTTTCAAATGGACTAGTTCAGAAGTTGATCAGAATTGATTGTGTTAGTTAGTAATGCCATTGCTAGAAGAGTTAATACTATGGGACTCTAAAAAATGTGAGTATTGAAAAATATTAAAAACTATTATCATAATTATTTGACATAGGTCAAATCTAATTTATAATTAAGTTTACAAAATAGTCATTTAATTATATCAAAGTGGTCATAATGTTATCATCAACTTCATGAGAAGTAGAAGTTAAGGTTGTTCAATGATTTTTCTCTATACCATCAATTATTGGGATATTGTGTAAAATGGAAGTGGGTAATAATCCCAATTCTATCTTTGGTCCAAGGATAAATTTGGATGTACATTATTGATCTACCCATTTTAATGTTACAGTTTTATGTGTTCACATTATTAATAGTGTGTGTAATTATATTATCAATGATAATATAATAGTATTTTATAAGTGAGGTTGTTATAAACAATCCACATATATAGGTTCCATAATAAAAAAGTTGTTAGAACAACTTGTGTATTGTTAGTGATTTGTTTCCTAGATTATAGAAGCAACTTCACCTATATATTTGTGTAATCACTCGAATGTAATATTGAGTATGAAATTGAATAATTTTTATTGTGTTTAAATTATTCTCTATTCTCATTTATATACAAACTCTATTTTTTCCCAATATCTAGTATCAGAGTAGGTAAATGATATATTAAATCTGTGAGGGGGTAGTTCTAAAAATCCATTGTTTTCCCTAAGTTATGAGACCCTCTGAGAGCTAATCTCTATAGTTTCAAGATAGATAGGTGTAAGTATAATTTTTTCTTTTTTTGTGTTCAAATCTCTCTTGACTAAAATAATACTACAGATCATGTGCATTCTTTATTATTAGATTGCCTCAATCCCTAGTCGAAATGCATCCAACTACTCATTCACTTTTGTTATTTTTAAAAGGTAAATGTAACTAAGTTTTGATCTATGTATTTCATGGCTCCACATTTATTTATTTATGTCCACCACTTACTTATTTTGATCATAACTTGTGGCCTGTAAATATTTTCTTCAGTGACCTTGGTCATTTACATCTATGTTTTAGATTGATATATTCAAACAAAGTCACCTTTGTTCTTATTTGGGTAGTAATCAAAACCTATAGAACATTTATATTGGTGGTGGCATGATTATGTTGGTAGAAGAATATATCAATTTCATTCAAAGGTGGTAATTTATCTCTCCTCAGAGCTCGCATGTGTCACTTAAAAATTTGTATGATTTGTCTTGTGGTGATTCAAGTAACTCAACTAAATTGACCGACCCACCTTGAATATACATGATCTACTCTTGGGAATCTAAATCATGTTCAAAGATCTTAGATGCATCACACATGTTATACTAATACTAATTTTTTGCTGTAATTCATTTAGGTTCTTACCTCTTTATTATTTTGGTCAATTTGCATCCTTTATAATCTATTTATAAGGCTAAGTTTACAAGTTAAGTTTTTTAATAAAGATTATATTTTTAGTTTATCCTAGTTTTAGTTATATGTCTTTCATTAAAGAGTGTATTTTATTTTTTAGGTGATTAGTTATTATATTTTTTGTTTTATGTTTGTTATATTCTATGATATCTTAAAGTTATATAAACATAGTTTTTTATATGGTATTTGTTAAATTCAAGTTTGTAGTAGTAGTTGGTTTCATAATTATAGTAATTAGAGGTCATATTAAATAGGTTGTTCTTTATTTCCTTTATGTCATTTGGTTTTTAAATTCAAATAGGTTTTGGTTTATTTTTTGTATGTTAAAATTGTCAAAGTCAAAATTTTCTCCTTGTAATGGATGCATTTTTGGGTGACCCAGACGTCCAAGTTGTAAAAAGTACATCAGTTTTGAGGGTGGATATTGTCATAAAAAATGACATATAAATATTGAGCTTCAAAACTTCATCAGCTAAGTAAGCAATAAACCAGTTAGAGTTTGGAGGTAATGGAGGTTGGAATATTTAAAGCTTCTCATTAGCTACTAGTGATGGGGCCACTTATGATTTGGTGGCACATTTAATTTTTAGTTGTGTGTGAATAAGAATAGATGATGTATACATGTTCACATTTATAATAAGTGAACTAAAAATTCCTATGTAACTTCTATGAATATGTGATAATTAAGAGAAATAATAGTTGTACTACAAATTATGATGTGGTTTTGGTTAAGCCACATGAAAACCATTTGTTTGTGGTTGTTGGTAATCTATATGCAAAACATCTATAAGGTTTGTGATTGTCCTATGAAAATCATTGAATCATGAGTACAAGTGGAGATCAAGATTGATTTTTTCCCCATGTTCACATTAAGGGTATGTATACTAGGGATTAATAATGTTCACAAGGGGATGAATGTTAGAGTTTTATGTGTTCACATTATTAATAGTGTGTGTAATTATATTATCAATGATAATATAATAGTATTTTGTAAGTGAGGTCATTATAAAAAATCAACATATATTGGTTCCATATTAAACGAGTTGTTAGAAAAAATTGTGTATTGTTAATGAGTTGTTTCCTACATTAGAGGATCAACTTAACCTATATATATTTTTAATCATCCCAATGTAATATTGAGTATGAAATTGAATAATATTTATTGTGTTAAAATTATTCTCTGTTCTCACTACTACACAAATTCTGATTTTTCCCAATATTTAATCTTGTAACTCTCCATTTATAGTACCAAATGAAGTATATTTTAAAATAACTTATGGAATAATGAGTAGAAAAATGGAAAGAAAACTAAAAGATTAACAAAAAAATCAAAGGTGATGGTTTCTAGAGTTGATATGCAAAGGATAGTGAAGTGTGAGTGTGCTTGGTGGATCCATTGAAGTGTAGATAATATTAAGGAATTTGTACATGACCTATAGTTCATATTTTTAATGTTAGAATAGTGTTATTTTAGGGTTAAAGATTGAATATGAGCAAAGAATTATAGAGTGATCCAAAAGGGTGTTTTGGATGCATTGCTTGTGTGTGAAATCTTAAGAGAGTGTGAAGGATTGAAGAGAGGTGTTATACATTATTTCTCCCTTATATTGAAAGGAAATCAATGTTTTGGAGCTATTGATATCAGAGATGTTGTGTTGGTGCTCAACATCTAGGACACTTTGGTGCTTTTTCTTGCTTAGGGGTGGATGCTCCTTGTGAAATAGGTGCTTCACTAAAGGTCTTTTGTTTGTGATCTCTTATAGGATAAGTAGTCCATGTGTTTTTAGGATTGAGAGTGGGTTTTACTCCCCATGAGGGATTCCCACATATTTCATGTGTTGTGTGATTTATCTTGCATTATCTTCGTTGTTCATTATAGTGAATAACTTGTATGATTTATAAATGTATGTGTTGAATGGTTAAGAATTAAAGGAATTACAATTAAAGCTGGATTATATTACATAACTAATTCACCACCCATTTTAGTGATTGTAACTCTAAAAATTGGTATCATATCCATACCTTGTTTACAAGTTTAACAACTTGAAAGTGATCATAGGTATAATGGATGACAAAAAGGCTAAGATATATCTTCAAGGATAACTAGTATGTGCTTTATCACAGGTCAAACAACTAGAGGAAGAGAATAAAATATTAAATAAAAATAAAATATGTAATAATTTAGATCTGATTGCCTCAATATATCATGAGATTAATGCAAGCATTGATGGTATGAAGACACAAATTGATGCAGGGGCATCACTCATGATAACCATATGATTGCAAGTTTTTGCTTAATTAAAGTGAATAGACATGTTTAAGATGTATTGGTAGTGATAGGAGTCTTAAAATTCATCTTTTAGTGATATACAATTGATTATAAGTGCCTAGGTAGCTTAGGAATACAAATGGGAGTTTTCTTACCAAAATTACACAATTTGAATTTTTGAATATTTTGTCATAAAATGGTTGTTTTAAGAAGTGGTCTAGTGGTCACAAAGTTTTAAATTGAATAAAAAATTTAATTTAAGACATTTTAATTATAAAACCCTAGTCTTAATTCACCCTTGTATGAAGGGCATCAACCTTGATGTTTGTATCAAGGGTAAGCATTCTTCCAAGAGACTAAAAAGAGGTAGTTATGGCTGTTTTGATGGATATAAGATATGTATGTTTTAGTTTTGGAGTTGGATTTTTATGTTGTATTTGAGGATATGGGATTATTCCTAAGATAAAATAAATTAATAAATTCAAGCCTCAAATGGGAGGTGTTTCAACTTTGTTTTCCCATATGTATGCATAATGTGAGGTGGTTTTAGTATGATTGTTCAATGAAAAAAGATATACTATGTGTTTTTTATAATTCTTAGTTTATATTTAGTGTGTTAATATATATTGTTTTAAATTATCTTTAATGATTCATGTGTTCTTTCTATATTTATTTCCATAGTGAATTGAACAGGCTTATAGAGTAAGGTAATTTCAGATAATGAGAACCTAAAGTATGATAAAGGAGAATAATAGTGGCTTCATACTAGTGTTTATTGATTTAAAAAGGTGAAATAAATTGTGGATGATCTTTAATAACCCTATGGAAGATTTTAAATCCCTAATTTTTGAAAAAAGATCCTAAAAAATCCTTATCAGGCTCTACACTTTGTAACTGTGCATGTGTAGGTAGTGAGACCTCACAATGAGAGAACAAAGGATATAGAGAATTTATATTGAATTATTATTATTTAAAATATCAATTTTATGTTGATATAATACCCTTTAAATTTTTTTAGGATTTGGGAATCTTTCCCTTAAAATCTAAGCCCTCAAATGAATGTTGTTTAACCTGGGCATTGTGACTATATGCTTTGTGTGAGCAAGAAGCCATAAAAAAGTTGAGAAGAGAATTTATTATGCATTAATAATGATTTATTAAAATAAATTAAGTGGTTTTTGATCATTAAAAATCATTCATATAGTTATCAACCCATCTGAGGTCAAATCAAAACCCCAAAATGTATTTACAAACCCTACATATATGACTGTGTGATCATTTTGAACAAGGAACATGATGTAAAGGGTAATTAGGTTTGTTTTTATGTAAATATGGAAATTATAAAAGTTTAAAAAACATATATATCCTTGAAACCATATTTGGATAGAATAAGAGCAATTTGTAAACTCTTAGGTCTTACAGACCCCTATGTACCTAAAACTAGGGTTTGAGGAGTAAATTCTCATTTTAAGATGTTTTACCTATTATAATGACCTAAAAATTGTTCATTATATGTGTCGCTATATAATTAAATATATTTTGGTGTTTTTGAACTAATTCTATATTTGCAAGTACAAATAAAGAAGACTATGTGGGTTCCCATGAAGAGTAGGCCTAATTAGGCTTGGTAGTGGCTTAAAAGGGGATAGAAAAGGGTTTTAAAAGAAGAGTTAGGGATTTAAAATTCATGAATATAAATATATGGTATCATAATCAAGTGTTATTTTTGAATTTTCCTTTCATATGGAGCCATACAAGTAGATTTAGCCTTAAAAAGAGTTACTAGAAGTGATTGAGACATAGAGGGAAGTTGTAAGGGTTGACAAATAAGATATAAGTGTGCTACCAAGATAATTAGAGGTATTAAGAGAACCTAAATATCATTATAGAGATAATAAACTTTATAAGATAGAAAACACATTTATTACCCCCTAAATGGTCATATGAACCTTAGTATAGAAGAAAACATTGAACAAGAAGGATTTTTGTTAGATTATTGACCTTACTCTACATAATTTGGTATCAGATACAAGAAAAGATCTTAGTTGATTATGAAAAATATTAACACCATGTGTTTAGAGGTAAATTTTAGGAAAGGAAACCAAAAACAATGTTCCATGAAGCAAAGAGTGGATAGAGTAAGTAGATATCAAGAAGATTTAGTCAAGAATGTGGTAGATCAAGTGACATAGTTAATTGTACAATTGGTCATGAATATGGAATCCATTGAGAATGATCTAAAGTAAGGAGTATAGAATTTAGAGATAGCACATGTGGAAGTCAATGGAGGATAACAAGGTTAAGAGGAACATTTGAATATAAGGTTAGTTAGAGACAAGAATGAAAACATAATCAAGAGGCCATAAGGTCAAAAAATTAGGTACCAGTAGTTCAAGAATTCATGAGAACATAATATCATGCATATGAGATAAAACCATTTTCATTTTATAGAACAAGATTTATTGATAGTTTCATAAAATATAGACAAAGATCAACATTCCAAGGATAGTGTTGGCATTGTAATAGGGAAGGACATAGAGTAATAGAATGACCCTCATACATTATCAAGGGTGGTCAATAGAATGCAAGAGGACCAAATGAAGAAAATAGGCAAGTGAGAAGAGAATATTTGCTCATGAGAAGAGTTTTATTATAATAGAATGGACAAGTACAAGACTAGTATAGAGGAGAATCTTGTTTAGGACTAGGTGTAAAACAAAGGGAAAGTGTTTTAATGTAGTGATTAATGAAGGAAGTATAAATAATATTGTGTCTTTAGAGATGGCACAAAATCTAGGATTTAAGAGGATTCCACATCCACATCCTTACAAGGTCACATGGGTATAAGAAGGACATCAAATCTTAGTAAGTGGATAAGGTTTGGTTGAATTTCATATAGGTAGATATAAATATAGAAATTTGTGTGTTATAATACCCATGGACATTTTACATTTATTTTTAGGGAGGTCATGGCAATTTGATAGGAAGGTTATCATGATGGGCAAGCAAATACTTACACTATAGAGAAATATGGGTTGACACTTGTTCTTTTACCCTTGAAAGGTGATGCAGGTATAATGGAACAAAAAGTGATGTTGATGACAACCAAACAATACATTGGTAAGGTGTTTGAGAGTATGAACTTGATCAAAGCCCCTAATAAGGAAGAGAATACAAGTTGTCTTGAGATGGCGAGTATGGAGAGGTATGAGTTCATAAATTTGGACATGGAAGATGACCAAAAAGAGAGTAAATTATTATACAAGGTCACTAATTTGGATTGAGGAAGTGATATTTGTGAGAAGGCATTGGTAGATAACAATAAATTCAAGAGTGAGGGGATAAAAAACTAAGAAGATAGAGAGTATACTAGAAGAGAAGGGGCAACAATTACAATTGATATGGATAAGAAGTGTCTTGAGAATGATACCAAACAAGAGGAGTTAGACAATGAAGTTTCCAATAAGGAAGAATAAGGGTGATCCATGAAGGCTTCAAATTTTAATGATAAAAATATGTTTTATGGTATTAATGCAGGTTACACAAAGGTAGCGACCAAGCAAGTCTTGGAGTCAAAGAAGATAGAAGCATTTATGGTAAAAGAAGATCAGGCTAATGGTATAAATCCTAAAACTCATTAAGAAGTGAATAAAAAGGAAGGAGAACCCTTCATAAAGATTCAAAATACTAAAAAGGAACAAGGTAAGAGAGAAGAAGATACAATATGTTTGGATGTCTTTAAATTTTAATTGAAGACAAAGATTGAAGACAAGATGGAGACAAGAATGCAAGCTCAAGAGTCACTATAATTCCATGTGAAGAATGAAGAGAAAAATTGTGACAAGAGAATCTAAATGAAGATGAAAGAAAAATTGGTAGTTCATCTATGATGTGGTAATCAAGAGGAGCAGCTAGGAGTATGTTAAATGAATAAACTCCATGCAAGATCAAGGATCAATAAAATTTTGAGTGGGAAAAGGTATGTAACACTTAAATTAGTGCAAATCTCATTGATGATTTTATATTCTTAAGTGTGTGAGAGAGTGATCTTTCAATTCAAGATTATAATAAATCAAATCAAGAAGTTGGGCAGCATGAAGAAGATCAATATAAGGCTATGAAGATGAGAAGATATCATGAAAATAATGCCAAAGGGATACACCTATACATGAAATAAGAAGATGCTCAAGGTACATTTATGAAAGATTTTGAAGCTCATATTGTGCATGCTAATTAATTTATTGGTGATAGGCCTATAGTATACAAATGTGATATGTGGATAAGTTATAATAATTCTAGGCAATCAAAGATGTAAGGATATGACTATGAATTCTAGGTTAAACAAGTTTTAGAGGCTAACAAGGTCATCATGACCAAGGAAGACGTGGTAGATTGATGGTGAAGACATAAAAAAATGTTTCATGTTGATTTTCCAAGATAAGACATTGAAATGGAGGTATATGATAGTTTATAAGTTATCTCTTATAGGCTAGAAAGAATGGAGAACACACTACATCATGATATAAGGTATGACGATGATTAAAAACATCTATTATACATTGATTGGAATATAAAAATAAATTGTTTTATTTTTGAAAGAGTAATAAGTAGACAAGATGGTAAGATTCAAGACCAATGTAGTTGGAGTAAACCTTATATACTGGAGGAGATGATCTAGACAATAGTTTTCAATCATTACAAAGTATAAATGATAGAACACTTAGTTATGAGAGAGGAAAAATAATTAGAACACCTTAAGGAATTGGAAATTAAACTATGTATTGGTTCAAAACATGATTATGATGTTTTAATTGTATAGAATAAGTAGGTATAATAGGTTAAGGAAGGAGTGTTCAAGTGGGATCACAAACTCAAGCATTGGATGAGATATGCAAGGTTGCAATAGTTGTACAAAGGAGAGGAAAAATGATTTGGATACAAGAATAGAAATCATATTTAAAAGAATTAGCTGGAGCATAGGTACAAGCTGAAAAATATGAACTTGATAAGGTGAGTGACCATATGGAAAATTTGTTCAATTTGTAGGCATGTGAATATAGGGTAGCAAGGTGTCAAGAGATGCATACATATAATGAGGTAAACCGTTTTAAACAAGGTGTTAGTATATGTTGTTATTATTTAGCATTATAAGTTTTTAATGAGGTTTAAATAAAACAATATCTGAAAAAGAGATCAATATTAAAAGTTGACAAAATAAGACTTAAGAAGCATTATTAGGATTGGAATAAAAGAAAAAAGCAACAATTAGATCGTATCAAGCTAATAGTTCAATTTTTAAGATATAGTCATGTGTATGAATAAGAGTTTCAAAATGGTATAGGTAAGAAAATAATTTTTAGTGATTTAAAATAATCAAGAAGGATAAATGCATCAAGGGAAGTGGCTAAAATAGGTACAGGTTGTTGTCTCACATAAATTCAGCTAAGGCATAATGCATTTTGGACAAGCAATAGAAGGAAGAAACTTGGAACTAGTAGCATGATAAGTTTGAAAGGCCATATTTTATTTAATACACTATAAATAAAAATAATTATGTCATCCAAGACATAAATAGCAAGCTATAAAATTTCATGGATAGCAAACTCTCTTAGAACTTCATTTTCTCCTCCCCCAGGGAGTATGATGCAGGGAAATCACTCATGAGAACCAAATGATTAATTTGTTTTGCTTAATTAAAGTGAATATACATGTTTATTATGTTTTTAAAGTGATATGAGTCTTAAAATCCATATTTTAATGATATCCAAGTGATTATAAGTGCCTAGGTAGCTTAGGAATTCAAATGGGAGTTTTCCTGCCAAAATTACACAATTTGAATTTTTGAATATTTTATCATAGAATGGATGTTTTAGGAAGTGGTTTAGTGGTCATAAATTTTTTAAGTGAATATAAATTTTAACTTAAGACGTTTTAGGTCTAAAAATTTATTCTTAATTCACCTTTTTATGGAGGGCATCAACCTTGATGTTTGTATCAAGGGTAAGTGTTCGTGCAAGAGACTACAAGGAGGTAGTTATGGTAAGTTTGATAGATATAAGATATGTATGTTTTGGTTTTGGAGTTAGTTTTTTATGTTTTATTTTAGGATAATGTATAAGTCTCAAGATAAAATATATTAATAAATTCAAGCCTCAAATGGGAGGTGTTGCAACTTTGTTTTCCCCTATGTATGCATAATGTGAGGTGGTTGTAGTAAAATAATTATGTCATCCAAGACATAAATAGCAAGCTATAAAAATTCATGGATAGCAAACTCTCTTAGAACTTCATTTTATCCTCCCCTTGGGAGTATGATGCAGGGACATCACTCATGAGAACCAAACGATTAATTTTTTTTCTTAATTAAAGTTAATATACATGTTTATTATGTTTTTAAAGTGATATGAGTCTTAAAATCCATATTTTAATGATATCCAAGTGATTATAAGTGCCTAGGTAGCTTAGGAATTCAAATAGGAGTTTTCTTACCAAAATTACACAATTTGAATTTATGAATATTTTGTCATAGAATGGATGTTTTAGGAAGTGGTTTAGTGGTCATAAATTTTTTAAGTGAATATAAATTATAATTTAAGACATTTTAGGTCTAAAAATTTATTCTTAATTCACCTTCTTATGGAGGGCATCAACCTTGATGTTTGTATCAAGGGTAAGTGTTCGTGCAAGAGACTACAAGGAGGTAGTTATGGTCATTTTGATAGATATAAGATATGTATGTTTTAGTTTTGGAGTTAGTTTTTCATGTTTTATTTTAGGATAATGTATTAGTCTCAAGATAAAATATATTAATAAATTCAAGCCTCAAATGGGAGGTGTTGCAACTTTGTTTTCCCCTATGTATGCATAATGTGAGGTGGTTGTCATAAAATAATTATGTCATCCAAGACATAAATAGCAAGCTATAAAATTTCATGGATAGAAAAATCTCTTAGAAATTCATTTTCTCCTCCCCTTGGGAGAATGATGCAGGGACATCACTCATGAGAACCAAATGATTAATTTTTTTTGCTTAATTAAAGTGAATATACATGTTTATTATGTTTCTTAAGTGATATGAGTCTTAAAATCCATATTTTAATGATATCCAAGTGATTATAAGTGCCTAGGTAGCTTAGGAATTCAAATGGGAGTTTTCCTGCCAAAATTACACAATTTGAATTTTTGAATATTTTATCATAGAATGGATGTTTTAGGAAGTGGTTTAGTGGTCATAAATTTTTTAAGTGAATATAAATTATAATTTAAGAAAGTGTAGGTCTAAAAATTTATTCTTAATTCACCTTTTTATGGAGGGCATCAACCCTGATGTTTGTATCAAGGGTAAGTGTTCGTGCAAGAGACTACAAGGAGGTAGTTATGGTAATTTTGATAGATATAAGATATGTATGTTTTGGTTTTGGAGTTAGTTTTTTATGTTTTATTTTAGGATAATGTATAAGTCTCAAGATAAAATATATTAATAAATTCAAGCCTCAAATGGGAGGTGTTGCAACTTTGTTTTCCCCTATGTATGCATAATGTGAGGTGGTTGTAGTAAAATAATTATGTCATCCAAGACATAAATAACAAGATATAAAATTTCATGGATAGAAAACTCTCTTAGAACTTCATTTTCTCCTCCCCTTGGGAGTATGATGCAGGGACATCACTCATGAGAACCAAATGATTAATTTTTTTTGCTTAATTAAAGTGAATATACATGTTTATTATGTTTTTAAAGTGATATGAGTCTTAAAATCCATATTTTAATGATATCCAAGTGATTATAAGTGCCTAGGTAGCTTAGGAATTCAAATGGGAGTTTTCCTAAAAAAATTACACAATTTGAATTTTTGAATATTTTATCATAGAATGGATGTTTTAGGAAGTGGTTTAGTGGTCATAAATTTTTTAAGTGAATATAAATTTTAATTTAAGACATTTTAGGTCTAAAAATTTATTCTTAATTTACCTTTTTATGGAGGGCATCAACCTTGATGTTTGTATCAAGGGTAAGTGTTCGTGCAAGAGACTACAAGGAGGTAGTTATGGTAATTTTGATAGATATAAGATATGTATGTTTTGGTTTTGGAGTTAGTTTTTTACGTTTTATTTTAGGATAATGTATTAGTATCAAAATAAAATATATTAATAAATTCAAGCCTCAAATGGGAGGTGTTGCAACTTTGTTTTCCCCTATGTATGCATAATGTGAGGTGGTTGTAGTAAAATAATTATGTCATCCAAGACATAAATAGCAAGCTATAAAATTTCATGGATAGCAAACTCTCTTAGAACTTCTTTTTCTCCTCCCCTTGGGAGTATGATGCAGGACCATCACTCATGAGAACCAAATGATTACTTTTTTTTGCTTAATTAAAGTGAATATACATGTTTATTATGTTTTTTAAGTGATATGAGTCTTAAAATCCATATTTTAATGATATCCAAGTGATTATAAGTGCCTAGGTAGCTTAGGAATTCAAATGGGAGTTCTGTTGCCAAAATTACACAATTTGAATTTTTGAATATTTTATCATAGAATGGATGTTTTAGGAAGTTGTTTAGTGGTCATAAATTTTTTAAGTGAATATAAATTTTAATTTAAGACAGTTTAGGTCTAAAAATTTGTTCTTAATTCACCTTTTTATGGAGGGCATCAACCTTGATGTTTGTATCAAGGGTAAGTGTTCATGCAAGAGACTACAAGGAGGTAGTTATGGTAATTTTGATAGATATAAGATATGTATGTTTTGGTTTTGGAGTTAGTTTTTTATGTTTTATTTTAGGATAATGTATTAGTCTCAAGATAAAATATATTAATAAATTCAAGCCTAAAATGGGAGGTGTTGCAACTTTGTTTTCCCCTATGTATGCATAATGTGAGGTGGTTGTATTAAAATAATTATGTCATCCAAGACATAAATAGCAAGCTATAAAATTTCATGGATAAAAAACTCTCTTAGAACTTCTTTTTCTCCTCCCCTTGGGAGTATGATGCAGGGACATCACTCATGAGAACCAAATGATTAATTTTTTTAGCTTAATTAAAGTGAATATACATGTTTATTATGTTTTTAAAGTGATATGAGTCTTAAAATCCATATTTTAATGATATCCAAGTGATTATAAGTGCCTAGGTAGCTTAGGAATTCAAATGGGAGTTTTCCTAAAAAAATTACACAATTTGAATTTTTGAATATTTTATCATAGAATGGATGTTTTAGGAAGTTGTTTAGTGGTCATAAATTTTTTAAGTGAATATAAATTTTAATTTAAGACATTTTAGGTCTAAAAATTTATTCTTAATTCAACTTTTTATGGAGGGCATCAACCTTGATGTTTGTATCAAGGGTAAGTGTTCGTGCAAGAGACTACAAGGAGGTAGTTATGGTAAGTTTGATAGATATAAGATATGTATGTTTTGGTTTTGGAGTTAGTTTTTTATGTTTTATTTTAGGATAATGTATTAGTCTCAAGATAAAATATATTAATAAATTCAAGCCTCAAATGGGAGGTGTTGCAACTTTGTTTTCCCCTATGTATGCATAATGTGAGGTGGTTGTAGTATGATTGTTCGATGAAAAAAAGATATATTATGTTTTTTTTTCTAATTATTTGTTTATATTTGGTGTGTTGATCCATATTATTTTAAATTATCTTGAATTATTCATGTGTTGTTTTCATATTTATTTTCATAGTGAATTGAACAGGCCTGTAGAGTAAGGTAATTTTAGATAATGAGAACCCAAAGTGTGATAAAGGAATATAAAAATGGATTCATAATAGTGTTTATTTATTTAAAAAGGTGAATGAAATTATTTTTTATCTTTAATAACCTTTTGTAATATGTGAAACCCCTGATTTTTTAACAAATATCCAAACAAATCCTTAGCAAGCTCTATACTTTGTAACTGGGTATGTATAGGTAGTGAAACCTCATAGTGAGAGAACAAAGGATATATATAATGGATATTAAATGATTATTTGTGAAAATATTAATTTTATGTTTTTATAATCCCATTTCAATTTTTTGTATGCTTTATAAGACTTTCCCTTAAAATCTAAGCCCTCAAATGAATGTTGCTTAACATGGGCATTGTGATTATATGTTATATGTGAGCAAAAAAGCCATAAAAAAGTTGAATAGATATGTTATTATGAATTAATAATTATTGATTAAATTAAATTAAGTTTTTAGGATATTTATAAATCATTCATATATTTATCAACCTATCTAAGGTCAAATCAAAACCCCCAAATGCATTTGCAGTCCCTACATATATGATTGTGTGTTCATTTTAAGCTTGGAACATGTTGTAAAGGGTGATTAAGGTTGTTATTGTGTAAAAATTTAAATTATAAAAGGTTAATGTAAGTGTGAAATATATTTTTAAAAAATTATAGAGCATTAAAACCATATTTTGAGACAATAAGAGCAATTTGTAAACTCTTGGGTCCTGTAGACCCCAATGTACCTAAAACTAGGGTTTGAGGAATAAATTCTCATTTTAAGATGTTTTACCTATTATAATTACCTAAAAATTGGTAATTATATGTGTCACCATATAATTAAATATATTTTGGTGTTTTTGATCTAATTTTGTACTTGCAAGTATAAATAGAGAAGACTATGTGGGTTCATAGACAAAGTAGGTCTAATTAGGCCTATCAGTGGATTAAAAAGGGATATAAAAGGGTTTTAGAAGAATATTTATGGCTTTAAAAATTATATATATAATAATATAGAAAGAGTGTATCATAAACTAGTGTTAGTTTTGCATTTTCCTTTCGTATGGAGCCATACAAGTAGATTTAGTCTAAAAAAGGCTACTAGAAGTGGCTGAGACATAGATGGGAGTTGTAAGTGTTGAAAAATAAGAGATTAAGTGTGATAACAAGAAAATTATATTTATAAATAGACCCTAAATATAATGACAAATCTAATAAATTTTATAATATAAACAAAACATTTATCACCCCCTGAATGGTCATATGAACCTTGGTATAGAAGAGAACATTGAACAAGAAGCAGTTTTGTTAGATTATTGACCTTCCTCTACATAAAAAATAGATAAAATAAAATAAATATTCAATAATTTTTAGGACATGTTGAATAAATTCCTAAATCAAATATTGTATTGTTTGGAAGGTTAAGCTATGACATATATAAATATACTTCTATCTAAGGACAAGCAGAATCCTAGTTCTAAAAAAGAACTTGAAAATGATTGTTTTTTGTGTTTTTGATGAACAAGTAAAAGGAATGACTAACTTGAATAAATATATTTATGATTTCAATGGATATTATTACACTTATAATGAATATGGTCATAGAAATAGATACTGTACTTTCTCTTCAAAGAATAGAAATGGAATTCTATGTTATAACTACAACTAACAGGGACATAGAGAAAATTATTGTAAGAGGGACTATTGTTTAAAGGACATACACTAAGATTTAAGAAAAGAGGAAGTATAATTCAGATAGTACACCACATGAAGAGTCAATGTTTGTTCAAATTACCTTGCATACTCAAGAGGATGAAAATAATAAATGGTACATAGACAGTGGATGATCAAGTCATATAAAAAGAGACAATAACGAGTTTATCTCTCTCAGAAAACACAATTTAGGTTCAGTGAGATTTTGTGACAAGAATTTTGCTAACATAATTGGCAAAGGGTCTATAAGCTTAGATAATGGTCATACTAGAACTAAAAAAAGTTTATATGTAGAAGGTTTGAAACATAATCTTCTGAGTGTTATCTAAATGTGTAAGAAAGGAAATGTTCTAACTTTTCATGATTGAGGATGCAAAGTGAGAAGAGCCGAGTCTAGAAAATTAGTTACAAATATTCATAAGGTAGATAATAACTTATATGTGTTTCATGAATCTAAAAGGGAAGAGTGTTTCATGAATCAATTAGAAGAAATCTGGCTTTGGCATATAAGACTTGGACATCTAAATTTTGACAACATGGTGAGGATCAATTCAAAAGGGTTAGTGAGGCATATGCCTAAAATCACTTAGATTCTTCATAATCTTGGTAAGGTATGCCTTTATGAAAGCAAATGAAAAAGAGCTACAAATCTAAGGAGAATTCTACCATAGTACCATTAGAGTTGATCCAAACTAATCTATGTGGACCTATGAGAACTCAAGGTATTCAAGGTAATGGATAATTTATGCTCTTAATTGATGATTTTACTAGGATGATGTGGATATATTTACTTGAATAAAAATTAGATACCTTTGCAAAGTTTAAAACATTTAAATCTCTTGTGGAAAATGAAAAGGGATCAAAAATCAAGTGTGTGAGATTATATAGAGAAGGTGAATTTTGGTCTTATGAGTTTGACACTTTTTGTGAAGAACAAGGGATTAGAAGGAAATATTCTACTACTAGGACACCCTAATATGATGGGGTAGTTGAAAGTGAAAATATAACTATCCAATAGATGAGTAGAACCATGCTTCAAGATTTCAAATTATTAGATGGATTTTAGGAAGAGGATGCTAATACTTTAGTATACATCTTAAATAGATGTTAAGTCAAATATAATGATGATAAGACTCCATATGATATATGGAAGACTAGGGAAGCTAATCTCAAACATTTTAGAGTTTTTGGGAGCAAGTGTTTTATCAAGAGGGATGAAGAAAATCTTGGTAAATTTTACTCAAGGTCTGATGAGGGCATCTGCTTGGGTTATTCCTCCATAAATTCTACTTACAAATGTTTTAATAAAATAATTCACAAGGATGTTTAAAGTTTCGATGTAAGATTTGAAGAGGTAGGATAAATAAAGAAGCCTAACTTACAAATGAATGACAATACAGATAACTCTAATTCAAAGAATGGAGGCATATATGATCAATCATATGATGAAGAGGAAGAGGTAAGAGAGGAAACTAGAGCCCCATCTAGGAGAATACATAAGGATCATCCAAATTCATAGATAATAGGTGATATGAATGTAATATTGAAGACTAGAATGATAATTTTGATCAATCAAAATCAAAAAGACACAACTCTATTATCCAAGGTTGAACCTAAAACATTCTTGGAAGCTAGAAAAGATGAAAATTAGACATGTGTAATGAAGGAAGAACTTGATCAAATAGTAAAGAATGAAACTTGGGACTTGGTATCTAGGCCAAAAGACAAAAATGTGATAGGGACTAAATGGGTATTCAAAAACAAGATGAATGAGAAAGGAGAGATCACAATAAATAAGGGTAGACTAGTGTGTAGAGGATATGCTCAAGTTAAAGGGATAGATCTTAATGACACATTTTTTCCTAAGGAAATAATGGAAGCAATTAGACTCTTCTTATCATATGTAAGATTTAAAGGTTTCAAATATTACCAAATGGATGTGAAATCTGTATTTTTAAATGGAAATTTAGATTAATAAGTCTATATTGAGCTACCTAAAGGTCTTTCCATGGCAAGTAATTAGGACTATGTTTGTAAACTAAATATGGATTTATATGGTCTTAAACAAGCTCCTAGAGCTTGGTATGATAGATTAGACAAGCATATATTGAGTCAAGGATTCAAAATATGGGTTGTTGATAGCAATTTTACATTAAGATAGGTGGCATTCATCAATTTCTACTGGTAGTCTATGTTGATGACATATTTTTTGGATCTAACAATGACAACATGAGTAGAGAGTTTGTAGATACTATGAAGGCTAAGTTTGAAATGTCAATGCTTGGAGAAATTTATTTCTTCCTAGGATTATATATTAACCAACTTGATGTAGGGATATTCATTTCATAAATAGAATACATCAAGGATATGTTAAATAAGTTTGACATGTAGGATTTTAAACCAATGAGTACTCAAATGATCATAAGATTCAAGTTAAATAAACAAGATGACTCACCAAAGGTTGATAAAACCTTATATAGATCCTTGATTGGAAGTCCTTTATACTCCACTACTTCTAGGCATGATATCATGCAAGAAGTAAGATTTGTAGGTAGGTTCCAAGCTGATCCTAGAGAATCTCACTTGAAATCATTCAAAAGGATCTTAAGGTATCTCAAGATCACCATAGAATATGGTTTATGGTACCCTAGGAGTAAAGAATTCACTCTAAGGACATACACTAATGTAGATTGAGAAAGATGTGTGGATGATAGGAGAAGTACTAGTGGTGGTGTCTTCTTCATGGGTAAATGCTTGGTGTCTTGGATAAGCAAGAAGCAACCCTCTATATCCATATCAACTGTGGAAGATGACTATATAACTACTACTTCATGTTGTACTTAGGTAATGTAGATGAAGTAAACCTTGGAAGACTATAAGGTAAGGAAAAACGGGCCTTATCGTATCTATAATGACACTAGTGCAATTAATATCTATAAGAATCATGTTATGCATTCAAAAAATAATAATATTACTATTAGATATAATTTATTAAGTGAACAAGTGAGTAATCAAAGTGTCAAGTTGGAATATGTGCCTATAAAAGAACAACATATAAATATAATGACTAAACCTTTGATAAAAGAAACATTTGAATATCTAAGAGAAATATTGAGAGTAATATCCTTGCATATAAATAATAAGAATTTCATTGGTTAAAGGAGAGAAACACGTTCATGATCTTGATACATAGGTTTATGGTGAAAAGCTTCAAGAGTTCTGTTCAGGGACATTCATCCTAAATGCATTTTTAGTCAATTTTTTATGCTTGGTTTAGAAGGACAAAACATGAAGCATGAAGGAAAGGTTGATATGGATTATGAAGAGGATGTGTACAAGTGTATTAGAAGTGGTTTCATGTGTTATTTTGGTCAAAGGAGTCAGTTATAACTGTTTGTTTCATTTGAACATTTTGGTTAGTGTTCACTGCCTCATGTTTACTCTTCTTGCAAATTTGATGCTTTTGAGGCTTAAGAAGCCAACCAAAGGTGGAGGAAAGTTGGTTTTGGTATGACCATGTGAAAAAGGTGTTAATTAAATGTAAAAAGTCCTTAATGATCATTCTAAGGTGAGTTGGCATAGTGATTGTTATGTACACAAGGTCTACATGCATAGTTTGACTAGTTCTAGGTGTCAAATGAAGATTGGTGAGTGTTCAAGATGAATTTGAAGAATATAAAAGTGTGTTGACCTAATAAAGGTTTGATCCAAGTGGTTTTAGGTTTTGAATGTTTCTTGAAGACAAGATAAATATTTTTTATGCCTCTTAGGTATCATACTCTATGCATAAGGGTTAGAGAGCTAAAAATCACTTCATGGTTATATGGGTTCCCATATGATTCAAACCTCAAAATTTGGTATAGAAGTGTGAATTGATTACCTCTAGGTTTGAGAGAAGTTTTAGGATCTAGTGTTGACTAGAAGGTGATAAATTGACCAAATTTATTTATGATGCCATAATTTTTGCACCATATGAGTTGATGACCTTAAAAAGGGAGTTGAGACTTGAGGACACTTAATAAATTGAAATGGCCAAAATGGTGATAAAAAAGTTTTTTATAGTCATGGAAATGTATGGTTTGTCCTATGATTAAGGATTTATGTAAATGAAGGGCTAATTGACAGGCCAACTTGTGAAGGAGCTATGGTCCAAAGGAAGTGTTGGATGATAATTATTGGCATGCATGAGGGGGAATATGATTTTATTATATATATATATATATATATGAAATTTTAATCCATGAAAGTGTATACACATAAGGTTATGGGATATGCAAGATTCAAGTAGGGCTACTAAGCCTCTAAGCAAGGCTAATATAAAAAAATGAACTTTTTGGTCATTTTATCCAAAATACCAAGGTATGATTGTTCTCATATGAGTTTTTTAGTATATTTTTAACATCTTTAATGTTTTGAGTATGGATTGAAACATATATTGATGATCATGGAGTTAGCTTATGAGAGATCACTTGAAGAATAACTATGAGGTTTCATCATGGTTGGAGATGGTCTAAAGGTGATCAAGGGGATTCTAAGGTTAGGAGACTTAGGGGGAGTCCCTATCAGTGTTATTAAAGTGTTATAAATTCCATTTTATTGATATTGTGTGTTTGTTCTTCATATAACATGGCATGGTCAAGATGGTGTGTTGTCAATGAGCAAGACTGTGAATATCTAGTAATAAATGGTATACAAAGTGATAGGGGACGTTTATATCATCTCTCAGAGGAGTTAATTTATTAATGTTGGCTATGAAAACATTTGAAAAAAAATTAGGTCCTTAGGATCATTAGGTAAGTCCATTTTGTCATTGTGTCAAAGGGGGAGAAAATGTTTACAAAAGGAGTATGTGCATAGTCTTGTGTCTGTGTTGACATAAATGACAAAAGGGGAGATTATTTAGGTGTTTTCAATGATATATAAAACATTTCAAATATTTTACATGATGTGGAAAAGAGTATTCATGAGGTTTCTTGTATGTTAGAAGGTCAATGACAAAGTGTGCCTTATTACTCATGCATGGAGCTTGCAATATTTGCTTAGTTAGGTAGGTTGATGGATGATGTTGATAATGTGATCATGTTGTAGAGGCCCTATGGGGTGTAAAGAGTAATTTTAATGAGTATGTAATTTATATGTTTCCATTTGGTTCATCCTTGTGGTCATTTAGGCCTAGTTGATCTTTTGGCAAATCAGGCAAGTGAGTAGATTGATAACATCAAAATTCACACATGTGGAAGTGTCAGAAGGATTTACTCACATGTATCTAATAAATTTTGTGCCAAGATAATATAGTACAATTTTTATGTCTTAATTATGAATGTATCAAAATATATAATGTTTCAAAGTTAGCTTCCCGGGCATATTTCTCTATTTTACATACTTAGCCAAATTTGCATTAAAAAGTGACTGTTGGAATTCAAATGTTTGAATTTATAAAGGAAAACCAATCCTCATTGTTTTAGATATAAATTTTGATATAGGATTAATTTTACGGTAATATAAAAATAAAAGTGGTATATAACTTCAAGGGAAATCTAGGAAAAATAATTTGGAGGTTTGACTAATAATACATTTTCATTTATTATGATCCAAATTTGATTGAGGGTTTAGCCATCTTTTTCAAGTGATCTAGGAAGGATGTTTAATTTTGTATTGATGGTTTTAGGATGTTTCAAGGTGAATTATCTATTGGAGAGTGTTTTATACTCTTTGATACTCATTTATATGGATTTTTTAGGTTTGACCAATCCATATTCAGTATGATCAATTACTTACAAGTTGACTTTTGATTCGTTCATGGTGTTTTCATATACAAGGCAAATGTTTCATAGGTTTTGCATATGAAAATGTGAGTAGGGATGAATGCACAAACTTGAGGGTGTCTTAGGGGTCATGTGGCATAGACCTATATTACTTGAATGAGTTTTATGTTCCTAGTTTTGCTCAATGAAGTGCTAAAGGTGTGAATAGGTCTCCATGAGACCTAAAAGACCTACTAAGGCCTAATTGAAAGGTGTAGCTACTTAAGGGTGATTTAGGGATTGTATTATCTACATATGAAGGTGGTATTGAGTTATGTATTAGTGGTATATAATCCTTAAGATTTAAGGAAAGTCTTATGGTTGACCAAGAAGGTGATGAATATGTATACTCTATAAAGAGTAAAATCAAAGGTGATGGTTTGTAGAGTTGATATGCAAAGGATAGTTAAATGTGAGTGTGATTGGTTTATGGATTGAAGTGAATATCAGATTAAGGAATGTGTACATGACCTATAGGTGATATTTTTGATGTTATAATAGTGTTCTTATAGGGTTGAAGATTTAAGATGAGAAAATAAGTATAGAATGATCCAAAAGGGTGTTTTGGATGCATTTCTTGTGTGTGAAAGCTTTAGAAAGTGTGATGGATTGAAGAGAGATTTTATACATTATTTATCCATTAGATTGAAATTTAATCATATTTATAGACCTATTGATATCAGAGGTGTTGTGTTGGTACTCGACATCTAGAAGAAGTTGGTGCTTGTTCATACTTAGGGGTGGGTTCTCCTTGTGAAGTAGTTATTTCACTAAATGTCTCTTGTTTGTGATATCTTATAGGATAATCAGTCTATGTGTCTATAGGCTTGAGAGTGGGTTTTATTCCCCATGAGTGTTTACTACATAATTCATGTGTTGTGTGACTGATCTTGCATTATATTCCTTGTTCATTATAGTGAATGGTTTCTATGATTCATGAATGTATGTGTTGAATGGTTAATAATTAAAGGAATTAGAATTGAAGTTGGATTACCTTTTATCACTGATTCAACCCTAGTGATTATACCTCTAAAAATTATCCTGTAATATATTTTAAGTGACATCAAAGCATTATCAATTGATTAACCCATACTAAATATGATATATAACTTAACATTTAACTCAAGTGGATCAAGATAGAAAGATATTCTCCATACCAATTAGTCTATATAGGATTCATTTCATGACATGATCACAATAAAATTCTATATAAGATATCTACAATTAATGGATTTAAAAATTAATACACTTGTACACAAGAAATGGGAATTTAGAACATTCACAAGGATTAGAGCCATGTTCAACATATAATTTTTTCCTTAGATAAGAGAAGGATCATTATTGTTCACACATATCTCAAAATTAGATGTGTAGGAAATATTTGAAGGATATATATTAAGAATAATCATAAATGACATAACATGAAAGTGTGAAAAAATAAATAAATCACACGACTAAATTACCTCTCAAGTGCAAACCAAATGAGACAAGAATTTTAAACTAGGAAATTGAACATATTAGAAAAAAACCCATGTGATCTTATTATAAGGCTTGCTACCAAAATTTACACAAGTAAAAAATTGAATCAAGAGCACAAGAGAAGAAGAGAGAGAACCATGAGATTCTAGTAAGGAAAAAAAGAGAGAAATGGCTCTTTTATAGCATTATAGGAGGAGAATGGGAGTTACAAGGAATCTCATTATTACCTTACAAGCCTCCTAAGTGTGTGCCACTTGTTTCCTAATCCATTAGAAATTGAAGGGTGGTGTGTTCCATGTGAGGGAAGGAGTTACTCATGCAAGTAACTCCCAAATCCTAAAGGAGCACAAAGAGGTGAGTGACACCTCATGGAATCTAAATTTATGTGAATTAATAATTCACATAAATAAAAGTTACTCACATGAAAAGAGAACTTAGGATAAAACAAATTATCCTATATATAGGGCAATTCTAACAATATTGTTGTTTAGACATTTGTTTCTAAAAATTTGATGAGGTATGAAAATATTGGTATGAGTTTAAACATTAGGTATTTTTGTTTTCCTTTGGATCACCAATTTTATGGAACAAACCATCTAATATAGTGGGATAGAGGGTATTAAATTGAGGAAGAGGTTTTTTCATCCATTTAAATTATGATCCTTAGTTCCTATACCTAATTTTTTTCATTTGGCTTCCTTGTTTACTCGTGTAATAATAGCTTGTTTGATCTTAGGTAAAGGCATGGAATAAAAAGTGAGGAATATTAGGTTCCATAATCCTCCTAATTTGACATTTTTATATTTCTAATTTTTTATCTTATTTACAATTTAGGAATATAATTAGTTTATATTATATTTAGAATGTTGGAAAACTCTCTTACATATAACATCATTAAAACATAATATATTTTTGTAGTTTATTAGATGTTTTTCCTAGAGTTATAGAAATAACAAATCAATCATATTTTCTAAATTTTTAATAAATATTTATTTATACATTAATTTTACATGTACCATTATTATTAATCTAAACATATTATGTGACCTTCATGTATAGATTAAAAATCATATATCACATATCAAATATCACCAACTTCCTTTCCACAGTTATTCAAAAATCATATATCATATAAAAATTATTATCTTCATGATGAAGAAAGTTATCCCAAACTTCCTTTCCATAATTTATCCAAATATAAATCTATTTTATTTAAAATAAAATATGTACATTGGCTCGTTATTGAATTATAATATTATAGTCCAATAATCCAAATGAGTTTGCCCATAAAAGATAGAGTAACATTTATATAATCTCAATTTACATCAAGATGATGATGATGATTATTATTATTATTATTATTATTATTATTATTATTATTATTATTATTATTAT